>JANHFO010004759.1:31368-46665 GCA_032468095.1 Pareas carinatus | reverse complement strand
AGCTGGGAGGGGGTCAACAGCTCCTAACATCTGCTGACCATTTGACTGACACCAATTAGAGTCAGACATCTTGGAACCTTGGCTTGACCAGCAGGCTCCCATGGACTGCAAGGAGCCCTTGCTTTATCCAGCAGTCCCCTTGGATCCATCACTTTGGAAAAAAAGTTGACCCCTCTTCTTTGTGACAGCCCCTCAAATACTGGAATACTGCTATCATGTCATTCCTAGTCCTTCTTTTCTCTAGACTAGCCATACCCAATTCTTGCAACCGTTCTTCATATGTCTTAGTCTTCAGGCCCTTCCTCATTTTATTTGTTCTCCTCTGCACTTTTTCCAAAGTCTCAACATCTTTTCTAAATCTGGGTGCAGTATTCCAGATGTGAACTTACTAAAGTTTTATAAAACAATACTAATACTTCATGTGATTTTAATTCTATGCCTCTGTTTATGCAACCAAGGATTGCATTAGCTTTTTGGGCTACTGTCGCACACTGATGGCTCATATTTAGGTAATCATCCACTAGGAATCCAAGGTTCCTCTCACAGTCATCTACTTTTTCTATTAAAGAATGCCCTGAATAATAACATAAAAAGGTAAAACTACACTAGGAATTATACACTGATGCAGATCATATTTAATTGGATGCCATAGATTTTCTTTCTGGTATGTCAGTCATCTCCCATTCTCACCACTGTTTTAGTTCCTGCATAGCCTGGCTTCTGACTATGATAGCATTGCAGCTATCAATCACCTTACCTACCAAGGGTATTGTCCAACATTGCACATCCAACCTTAATCCTTTGGGTTAACCACCTATATTAACTAGAATTAGCTACTGGATTCCTTCCATAGCATTACTGCCATCAAGTGGTTGTGAGAAAAGGGGGAATGAGAAAAGGGGATAAATAGATTGGATACATGTTATTGGTTTAGCAACTTTCAGTACATTTTACCAGCTGTTTCTTTAATTATCAGTTAGGTCTTTTTCCACCTTCATCACTAAAATTATTAATATATTCTACATTATCTCTTTCTTGTCAGAATAGAACAGCTATTATGAAACTACTGAAATTAGCAAAGAAATTTCATGTAATATTTATTATATTTTACATGTTAAAATATGACATTTTATTTTTAAAATAAACAGAGTTTGGATGTCTTTTAATATGCCAGTTCAGAAATTGCTCACCACATTCAGATTCTTAAGTTGTGCTGGGTTTTTTTCAATACAGCAGAATTTGCATAAAACTCACCATAACATTACAAATAAACATTTTGTTTGCTGCACCTATTTGTTGCAAAATCTTATTTTTTCAAAATCATTTATTTAGCATGAATATATATTCCAGTTCATCTTAATTATAACAAAAACCACAAGCAAATGTAGTTCACTTACTGTTTTTATTAAAAATGAATGTGTTGTGAGAAACAGTTTTTCACTCTAAAGATTTCCTAATTTCATTTCCTCCTCTTTGGATACATATCTTGAAAAATATAAATTGAACTAAAATAGAAATGGTCAGAACTTTAATCAGATAAATTAAATGAATATTTATATGTCCACTGAATCTCTGTGTATACTTGGCTTGTGTGTCATATGTGTGTGTGTGTTGTGTGTGTGTGTGTGTGTGTGTGTGTGTATCTTAATTGGAAATTCTGCTGAGAAATATATTAACTCTCTTAATTGCCTATGTTCAAGAAGAGATACAACCAACTCCATATCATGATTTGGTAAATGTGTGAAACAAAAGGAATGGTGTCAATTATTTTTCTATAATCTAAGAAAATATTATTTCTGTGTAATTCAGTTTCCTTATGATATGGTGAAAGACCCATGAAATTTAAAAAAAAATCTTTCAGTAAAGCAAAATAAAATAAGACTCAAACAATTAGTAATATTAAAAATGAAATTAAGCACAAACATATTAAAAAAAGCAAAATAAATAAATATTGGGACGTCCTTTTCCAGATCTGTATAACTGAAAAAAGAAATCGGCAACTGTAAAAGTCATGATTTTATTAACATTGACTACTATCCAAAAGTCTTTTAGGGAATTGTTTAGAAATAGGAGTAATAAAGCTTATACTCTTTTCAGATGAGCACTACACGGCTTAGTGATTCTTCAGTTTCCACCCCATGGACACAGGTAACTGATGGATGGTATATCCTGGAAATGACTAATTAGCAACCAAAGGGAAGAAATCTGAATATAGCTTTGGAGATTATTGAGATTTTAGTGCCAATTTGGCCTAGTTGTTAAGGCACCAGGCTAGAAAGTAGGAGCCTGTGAGTTTAATCTCTGCTTTAGTCATGAAAGCCAGTTTGATGCTTGGGGTCAGTCACTCTCTCTTAACCCAGCCCACCTCATGGGATTGTTGTTCTGGAAAAAATAGAAGGAGGAAGATCTGTTGGATATTTTCCCTGCTTTCGGTTGTTTGTAAAACTAATAAAGGCAAGATACAAACAAACAAAGCACAGCAGAATTTGGATACAGTTATGAAGTTCAGGTAACTAGCATATCCAAGAGAAACCAAACAGCAGGATTTATAAGCAGATGAATGCAAATTTTAGAAAGCTCTGATGTAGAGATCAATGTTCTTGTAGAACAGGGGTCCCCAATCCTTGGCCCATGTCCCAGTGCCAGGTTGGAGTTAGTTAGGAACTGGGCCATGGAAGTGCTGGGTGAGCACATGTGCACAAGTTTGAAGCTGCATTTGTGAAAGCAGTACGCGCACATAAACCATCCCCTCTCCTCCACACACCACCACCTCTGCCAGTCCACAAAGCCAGAAAGGTTAGAGACCATTGCTCTAGAGAAATGTAGTCAATTGAAAAGCTTGGTTAAGATGGCTATGGCAGATCTTTGATGAAGATGGTAACCAAAGCATTACTGCAATTATATTCTCTAAGATGATAGGGTAGAGCAGGAGAAGGATTGTATCTTCAGTCTTCAGCCACAATCTAAAAGGTATATGCCAAGCGCATGCAATAAAAAAAACCCTGCTTTTGAGCCAAGGGCATCAGAAGATACACATTTAGCAAGCATGCCAATTATTGAACATAAGAAGAAAGAGGAAGAGAAACTGTTTAGTAGCTGAGTTTAATTCCAAGATCCATTATGGAGTGTCATATAACAGCTGAAAAAACACTTTGGCTTTAAACAGCTGGTGGAAACTGCCTACCCATAATAATGAAAAAGGTGTAAAGGTATTGGTGCTATTAGTAGAAGACTGAAAATGAATCTCTATAGAACTTAGTAATCTTTGGAGATAAAAGCCAACACTTGTGAGGCTTCAGTGATCTCACTAAATTCTCTGCAATCATGAGGTGTTCATGCAAATTCAATTAGACAACATTTCATGTGTTCTCATTAAAGGCATGATGAAAAGTTCACTTTTATATTATTTAACTAATGTTTATGCTTGTTTGAAATGTGTTTCTTAAGTTTTATGCTGCAAAAGAAAAATAAGAGATACTGAGTTGGATTCCAGGAATTTCTCGTTATTTCCCAATGTTTCTTCTATATTTGCAGGAAATAGTTGGAATAATGAATGATCATTAACATCACCACTAGCAATCTACCGACATAATCCTAAGAGGGACATCCCTAAAAAAACCAAGATACAGAACAAGACAACGGCATCGCACTCCTCCCCTACATCAAAATACCTCCTCCATCTTCCAATACCTTAAAGCCACAGGACATTAAATTAATTTTGAAGGAACCAAATTCATCTCCAACACTGAACACTTCAACAAGAGAATAATCAGGGAAGCCATTGAAATAGAGAAACACCCCCACAACATGAACAAATGGGACGATACCTCCCGCCTTCCAGACATCTGGAAACTAGCCCTCACCAACAAACAAGTCCCAGCCACGAATATAAACATCGGACCCAAAACACAAAACACCACCGCCCATCCCTTCATCAGACCCAAACACTACTCCATCCTATAATCGAAAAACAACCACCATCCAGAAATGATACCATGGCTGCATCACCAGCTGTCACACACTCCGACCCTAAAGCCAAACAAACTGACACACGGCAAGAACACAAACACAGACCCAGACCTCAAACTCAAAGCCAAACCAAAACCCGGAATGCCACATCATAGCCACCCACTCAGGACATCACATCACAAAACTCAGAAATTCACACCACTAGAACTCAAAAAGTTATAACACAACAAGACTCAGGAGATCACAGCACAAGACCTGGGACTCCACATCAAAAGAACTCACAAGGTCACCTTCAAACAACCCATTACCCAAGTTGTTAAAACACAGGAGACTAATGGAAAAGCAATCACTACACAAACAACCCAGGAGATCACAGCACAAAAGGCCATTATACCAACATCAACTCCAGGAACCAATCAAGAAATAACAACCCAGCCAACCAGCCCAGCACACCAAATCCTCCCACCAGTGTTTACAGATAAAAGGCAACTCCGATCACACTTTGCTCAGACTAGCAAGAAGCCAAGACACCAGCCTGAAGATGGCAAGTGAAACCTTGCCGAAACGCCACCAAGAGACTTTCCACTCTACACGGGAGAAGACCTGAACACACCTGGACCTACATACCTGTACCCGTGAAAATCTACAAAAACAAATATATATATTACAGGGCATGGTCAAAAAAGTTCAGGTAATATTTATTGCAATCCAACTGAGACTCTTTCCATTTTACCCGTGTGATACATTTTGACTTTTGGGACCATCCCTTTGAACACTCTGCATAAAAATAAGTACGAATAACAATAATGAATTTTAAGAAGCAGTGCTTCGGAAATGCAGGAGCACAGGCGAAACCTTAGGGCAGCTTCCTGCAGCCACTGCTTGGAGACTGAACCGCACAAGCTGACTAGCCATACTAGCCCATCTCTCAGTTCCCTCCATCTGTCTTTGCAAGGCTTTGCAAGGCTTAGTCTCCTGATTTTCCTCCTTGCTTTTCTTTGAACCTTGGCCCAGTTTCTCTGACTCTTTCTTAACGGGTGTTATCAGAAAGCAGATGCCATATAGAATATAAATTAACGTGGAAGTGTCGCTTGGTGTTATCCATCGTGTAGAACTTATTCTCATTCCTCGGTCACAGAATAACAGATTGGAAGGGACCTTGGAGGTCTTCTATCCCAGCCTCCAAATCCTCTCTGTCCAGGACCAGGTAACTTCTGCCATTTTAGGCCTGGGCAGCACTTCCTGTTGTTGTTATTATCTGACCAGTACAGGCAGTCCTTGACCTATGACCACAATTGAGCCCAAGGTTTCTGTCAATAAATGAAACCGTTGTTAAGGGGGCTTTGCCCCATTTTACAAGCTTTCTTGATGAGGTTGTTAAGTGAATCACTGTGGTTAAGCTGGTAACATGGTTGCTAAGTGAGTCGGCCTTCCCCACTGACTTCGCTTGTCAGAAGGTCCTGGAAGGGAAATCACATGACCCCAAGACACAGTAATTGTCCTAATTATGAGTCCGTTGTCAAGCATCTGAATTTTGATCACATGGCCATGGGGTGCTACAAGGGGTCATCAGTGTGAAAAATAATCTTAAGTCACTTTTTGCGGTGCCGGTGTAATTTTGAATGGTCCCTAAATGAACTGTTGTAAGTTAAGAACTACCTATAGCAGTGATGGCGAACCTTTTAGAGACCGAGTGCCCAAACTGCAACCCAAAAGCCACTTATTTATTGCAAAGGGCCAACATGGCAACAAATGCCCCCCCCCCGTGTGGCCATCGGTGACCCACCAACCCCATACACGAGCTCATTGTGGCCCTTCCGGCAGCTTAACCCAGCTTCTGTGGCCCTCTGTGAGCTACGATCACCTCCAACCTAGCTCTTCTCCTCTCTCACCTTTGCTACAGACTCCGTGCCATATTTGAGCCACCTGCCTCACTCCAGACAGGAGAGGGAGGAAATGCTCCCCTTGAGCTGCTGGGCAGAGGGGTGGGTGATGTCAGAAATGTCCTCAGGCACATGTGGAGAAGCAGAGGGTTGCCCTGCATCCCTCTGGCTTTCTAGTTAAAAAAAAACTGTGCTGGGGCAACAGCACGTGTGCCCACAGAGAGGGCAATCACTGACCTATAAGCAGTAGGCAGGTCAGAGTCGCTGTGTATGTGGGGTAAAATCTGAAATTTTCTTTAGTCTAGTTTCCCACATATATACACTACAAGTGACCTCCAGATGTGTGTCAACTTCCTCTCAAAATTCTCAGTAATGACTGCAAATATGTGTTTCTATGTAGGAACTCCCAGGGCTCAAAGATTAAAAAAAATATCTTTGTACTTTCTTTTTTTTTTGCAGTAATTTCTGCATTTCACATTGTTTTCCAAGAGGACTGCTTGATACCACTGAGTGAATGTTCTCTTCCATACTAGCAATTCCACAAATGGAATGGAGGGATTGACTTGATTCACCCAATGGGAATGAAATGCACTTGAATTGATTTGGATTAACCAGGATTGTTTCTGCATAGGGATATTTGGATGGCTTGAAACGGGATCCGACTCAGATGTATGGGCCAATTTAATTCAGATGTCAGTAACAAATGGAATTGATCTCCCGAATCTCTTTAAATCTAATTGGATTCAGGTCATGCACCTCTATGACTTAAACATAAATCACTATTAGTCCAAATTTCAGCAGTATGGGAAACTTTGGTTTGGAGAACATAAGCTGAAACAAGATATTGTTATTCAAAGTAGCGATGGCTTTCTGTTTAGTTATCCTCTCGGTTAGACTACTCATTAGGGCCACACATTATTAACCTTATCACAATGAGACTTAGAGCAGCCAATCTCAATCTTGACAATTTAAAGTTGTGTGGACTTCAATTCCCAGCATGCTGTCTGAGGAATTCTGTTAGTTGAAGTCCATACACCGTTAAGTTGCCAAGATTGAGAAACACTGACTTAGTGGATTGTGCAGGCTAGATTTGTGAACATTACATACGATCTCAGCAGTTCACTCTGCTCTCTCAATTATATATTGCAATATGCCTCTTTGGCTCTGAAAACAGCACTTTCAGTTCTCTGAAAGGAAGGGCAGATTAAAATATAAATGTTTGGGTCACTGCTGCAACTTTAGTAGATCTGTCCTCCTGACTAAACACCTTCCTATTTAGCTTAGCATTCATCTAAACCAGTGGTCGCCAACCTTTTTTGCCTCAGGAACCACTAAATTCATAATTTTAAATCCCGCAGACCACTAATATGAATTTTTTAAAAAGATACATACTTTTGTAAAATAATGATCAGAGAACTTCCATTTTATCAACATAAAAAGCACCTATTTAATATAACAAAATTAAAAAAGCTTATTTAATCATAACAAAAATCTTTAAAAGTTGTTTAATTTTAGCAAAATTATTGAAGTTAGTTTAATTATTACAAAATAATTGAAGTTTCTTTAAGTATTACACATTTTAGTGTGACATTTGTTCCTGCTTGAGAGAGAGAGAATGAGAGCGAGACAGAGACATACACAGAAAGAACGATAGAGAGATGGTGAAACAGAAAGAGAAACAGACATAGAGAGAGAGAGAGAGAGACGGAGAGAGAGAGGCAGAAGGAAAGAGAGAGAGAGAAAGAGAACGAGAGAGGGACAGAGAGAGAGACATAGAGACAGACAGACAAACACACACAAATACACACAGAAACCATACAACGATACAAAAAAATTCAAATAATCTCCAGATTTTCCTGCGGACCACCAAAATTTTCTCCTGGCCCACAGGTTGGCGACCACTGATCTAAACCATGCTTTCTTTTGTTAGCCCAACATTATAGGCAAGTCGGTCATATTATTCCCTACAAGAGATACTATTTTCCTGTTCCCTGCCCATACAGTTATCTCCATTCCCGCTTTTAAAACCCCTGTATCTGAAGCGGCCCACCAAAATCTACTTGTTCAAAGAAAAAGAGAATAGAGGTATGTTTTCATAAAAACTTGAACGAATCTCCCTTTCTCCCTGGTGGCAGCATAACTCTAATACTATTTCACATTATTAACAACAATTCAGAGGTTAGAGCAGAGATGGCGAACTATGCTACGGGTGCCACAGTGGGCACGCAGAGCCCTCTCTGTTGGCACGTGAGCCAAGTCACCCCAGCATCGCCCCAGTGCTGAGCATGCTCAAAAGAGAGCAGCGATGCCTGGCGATGCCGTCTCAGGACCATGCGCATGCTCAGAAAGGGAGTAGTGACGCTGGGCAATGGTATCATGAGCTGAGACTTATGAGCTGAGACTCGTCCAGGCACTCGGCACCTAAACGCTTAGCCATCACTGGGTTAGGCGGTCAAATTAGGAGCGAGGCTGTGTGCTGTAAATGTGTTCAGGGACTATTGGTAAAACCAGAATTCACCCCCCCACACACACAAAACACCCCAGTGTAGGGAGTAGAGATTTTTCAGACAACTCAGGACAGAGTTAAGAGCCCATACCTTGTACAGAGAGTCAACTTACAACCAGAACAACCAGAGACCGATTTTTCTGTGGTGAAACAGTTGTTAAGTGAGCTTTGCCCCATTTTTATGACGTTTCTTGACCCAGTCGTTAAGAGAATCCCTGCAATTGCTAATGATAGGGGTCGTTAAGTGAAACTGGCTTCCCCACTGCCTTTGCCTGTCAGAGGGTGGCCAAAGGTGACCCCGTGACCTCAGGACAATGCAAGTGTCATAAATATGAGTCATTTGTCGAGAGTCTGAAATTCTGACCATGGGGATGCTGCCATCAATGGTCGTAAGTGGGAATAATGGTCATAAGTCACTTTTTTTCCAGTGCCGTCGTAACGCCAAACGTTCACTAAACAAAGTGTTGTAAGGTGAGGGCTACCTGTGCAGCAGGACACTTACTTTTTGTATAACAAAAAAGGATGAGCTTATAAGAAAATAATTTCACTTATTTCAAACAGGAGAAGGCATCCTTGCAGCCTTTCTGGCTTGTTCTGCTGAAAGAGACCCAGTGGATTCCTTTGCCTCTCCCCAAATCTCTCCTTTAATTGCTTCCACAGCTGTGCTTTCCTCTGGTCCCTGAGGGGTCACCTCCTGCGGACATCTCCTGGCGTGGCATATCTGGGGGTGTGTGTGGGGTGTGTGTGTGGGGCTACACCACCCTCTATCCCGCGCATACTGTTCTTGAAACCAAATGTGATTTCAATGGAATCCAAAGAGCCGGTGCGCGGTTTTCCAATCGGGAGATGTTATCTTTCCTCGCCCTCTCCTCATCCTCTGCCCCCTCCACTTTGATCGCAAGGCCTGGGTACCATCCCCGGTTTAGATCTCCAGGGTGGGGGGGGAGGCATCCTTTCTCCCCCCTCCCTGCCTGCCAACCCCATCCCTGGATCACCTTTGCTAGCCAACGGGAGGCGGCTGGGGAGGCTGGCCAGCTGCGCCGCTTCGCTCCCCTCCTCGCAGGCTAGCGCGGCACGACGCCTTCTCATCCGCCCCCCCCCCCCCCCCAGTTAAGGAGGAGGAGGAGGAGGAGAAAGGGGCGGAGACTAGCGGCTCAGGGAGGGCGGGGAGGAAGAGAGCGGGAGAGGTCGGTCATGGGTGCCGCGGGAGTCGTGCTAGCCCGGAGGGGGAGGGGGGAGATGTGAGGGTGTCCTTCCCCCTCCCCCCCCTCGCTCAAATCCGCGGTATTTTCTTTGCAAAGGGGGAAAAAAGAGATTGTGGCGCTTTTCCCTTTCCCGGCCGATCAAGCCCATCATCCCCTCTTGCTTTGATAAGCGGCTTGATTTCCTCTCTGCACCGGGCAGCGAAAGAGATTTTATTTTATTTTATTTTTGTAGCCGTTTCCCTCTCCCTCCCCCGCGAGGGTGGGGCGTCCTAGGAAAAGTGAGGTCTCTCTCTCTCTCTCTCTCTCCCCTCCCTCCCACCGCTACTCTTTTGCCCCGTCTCGCCACCTACCCCCCCCCTCCTTAGTAAGACCTCTGAAGGTGCGTTTCTCGAGAGTTACAAGCATCCACCAAGCCCCCTCCAGCCCGGGAAGCATTTTAACCCTTCGAAGTGAGCCCACCAACTATCCCCAACTGAAGATAGAGGGGTGGGGGCTGCACAAAAAAAGGGCATCGTCACCCCCCCGTCCTTAGCCGCCCCCCCTCTTTTTTTACATCGGGGTGACGGCGCCAGCTGGGACCCAAACACGAGCCTGCCTCCCTTTAAGATGATAATCCCGGTGATGAAAGCGCCCGAGAGATGATCAAACGCTGAAAGGACGGAAGATTGCACTATTTTGACCCCCTTCGACTTCCATCAATACATCTTTTTTTAAAAAAAAAAAACTTGGTGGGACCTTCAAAAGGAAAAAAAAAAGCGCCCACTCTTCTCTGCCCCCAGCTTTCGCTTCCGTTGGCATCAACCCGCTCCTCCGCCCTGACCAATTTCGTTTGGGTGATGGTAAGTTTCGCACTCACTTTCCAATCTTTCTGCTTGCTTGGCGGGGGCCCAGAGGAAGTTTATGGGCTTGCTTGGAGGGCGGGGGGCGGAGGGAGAAAGTCCGCGGCAGGTGGATCGGGGCGAAGGCAGGGGAGTTCGGCCAGGAGCAAAAGAAGAGGGAGGAAAAAACAACAGCCCCGAGATCCGTAAAGGGGGAGAGGGTTTGTACCGTCCGCAGGGTGGGGAGGGGAGAGATGGACTCTGGTTAAGTGGGGACCCCCCCCTTCCTTTTGCAAGAGTGCGCCCGCGATTCGGTGCACTTCTTAGCCATTGCGCCTCCTCCAGCGGAAGACCCCCGTCTGTCTTTCCTCGTGCCCCCCCATCCCGGTTGCCGCAAAGTGCCGCTAATGTCAGAGTTTAATGCGGGGGAGGCGGGGGGGGCGATGATGGGCTAGAGATTGAAGAGGGAGAGAGAAGCGGAGATCCAAGGCGAGCTGCGTCTGCGGAGTGTCTGGATAGCTCTCCTCTCTCCGGTGCGCTTTTACGCATGGAATTGGGGAGGGGGGAAATGCGTAAGATCTGTGCAGAAGGAGGGGGCGAAAGTATGGCACACGCTCGCTCGCTCTTGGCCGCAGCCCGCTTTAGACCCAGGCTGGAGGTAGCGGAAAATGGCCGCTCTAGCGAGGCGGGAGGAGGAGGAGGAGGAGGAGGGCGGGCCAGTGAGCCGAGCTGAACTTGAAAATGACGCCCAGCGGGGAGGGAGAGCCACGGTGGCTGTGCAACGCCAAGGCTGCTCCGGCGGCTGCCTTTCCCTCCGGCCTCTCTTGCGCCAGATGAGCCGCCCGCGCCCCCGCCCCCAGGCCCGGCCTTCCCCGCCCAGCTCAGGAAAGGCCGAGCAGGAACTCCCTCTCTCTGGAGCGGCTCTCCCGCCGCGCCCGGCCCCGCCTCGCCGTGCCCCAGCCTTTTGCGCGTCAAAATTCACTGTCTCGCGGGCGAAGCGAGCTGGGCCCTGCGGCAGGAGGAGACAGGCCGCCTCGTCAGCACAAGCGGCGAGGTGCTGCTGCTGCTGCTGTTGCTGCTGCTGAGCCCCGGCTGGACTGGGGTGGGGGGGAGCGGCGCACACACACCGCCTGGTCTGCAGCTTTTGCGGCAGCGGGCATTCTCCCCCCCTCCCCGGAGCAAAATCCATCCATGTATATATACACACACAGATACATTGGGGAAGCTGCCGCGCCACCTCGTCCTTATGTTGGAGGGGGAGGGGGGTTGTATTGTGCGCGTTGCGGGTCCCGCGTCCGCCGGTTCTTCCCCAGTGGCAGCCTTTGCCGCGGACTCTCCGTGTGGAGCAGCCCGACGCCTGGCGGCCGAGGCCGACTTCGGCTGCGTCAAAGCAAGCAGGGCGGCGTTTCCTTGCCCGGATCTCCTGCCTTCCCCCTCTGGTTGGCGAATTGCGATCGCCGGGGTGTGTGTGGCAGGGAGGCTCGAGGCAATCCCTGAAACTCAGAAGTCAAGTCCGTGGCACTTTCTCCCTGGTAAAAGGTGTTTGGGATTGCCCGCTGGCAGGGCTAAAGATGATTGGGGAACGGAAGGGGCGGCGGACTGACCGACGGGTGTAAGAAGACCTAGCGTCCTTTTTCCTTTTAAGTGGAGATCGCCGCCTTTCTCTCTCTCGGCCGAAGTTATTCCCAGTTTACCCACATAGATCTTCTTCGCCTTGGAGAAAGAGGGGGGGGAGTACAGTTGCTGAGAGTTACAGCCCCCCCACCCCCCAATAAATATGGCCAGGTCCGGGATTGGCCCGTCTCCTTTTGCGCGAGGAATCTTGCTCAGTCCAGGGCTTCTTGCGGAGAGAGAAACTGGCTCCAAAAGAAGTGAGGAGACGCAGAGTTCGTGGCTCGTTTGAACATCCCGACGCGCTGCTTCCTCGGGCCTCCAGTCTGCGCCTCGGGGTCCTGGCCTCGTTTAAACCAGAGACTGGCTGCTTTTGTTTCACGCACACCTCCGTCCCCCCTGTTTTCCCTGACGCGCCAGTTACTGTACAATCCCCCCCCCCGACTTTGCCGGGCGGCAGTGCGTCGGTCCTTTAATGTAACCCTTAACTGAAACCAAGCGAAAATACCTGTCAGCCACGGGAGAGTCCAAATTTCTGGTTTGTTTTTTTTCCATCCAGAGAGCAGAATGGGCTTTTCCGGAGGGGGGGGTTGCAGCCGAGTAGGAGTAAGAATTTCAAGGACACCGGGGGGAGGGGGAGGGGGGTGTTCTAACTTGGGGCGAGTCAGGACCCCATTGAGGCGCGGCAGAGATTGCGGTCGTCTTCGCCCGCGATTTCGAGCATCTTCCAAGCTGTGCTGGTAGATCCAAAAGGTACCGAGAAGGGAAACATGTCGGGAACCACAAAGGGCAGATTCTGTAAAAGGTGAATTGGCTTCAAGAGTTCGGGCCTGCCTCGGACAGCCAGTAGGGTCGGGCCCGCTTGAGGCTTTTGATTGCGAATGTGGACGCAATCGCAGCGCTGCCTGTTAAAGACCGTAGTTCCAGAGAGGGTGCTAAGAGGGCAGGGTGGGGGTGGGCATCGAAGGGCTTCTAGCCCACTGGGAAGATGAGGGGGTAGAAAGAACGTCTGGAAGCGCCAATTCTGGCTGGTCTAGACACGCCTCCAGGGTGCCTCTTGGGGTTTCTTTATTTTCCTTATGGGGAATATCCACCCCCCCACCCCCTGCAGTCTGGTGATAGAAACCAAGAGCTAGGCAACCGCTTCCTCTTGAGGTCACTAGGCCAATCCTTCTTCTCGAATAATTGCGAATCTGCTACTTTTTGGGAAGGCGGGCCTTTCTAAATTGCGTGGATGAGGAGAGGGCCCGTTTTCAAAAGTCACCCGCTTTCTCCAACGAAAGCCTTGGGCTCGCTGTCATTTAGTTTCCAATGTATGTACCATACACTGGGTCACAGGTAGGACTGCTCCCCTCCCCTCTAGATTCTAGTTAAACCCTCCTAGATGCTAAATCAGTCCGCGTGCGATTTGCGGGGCGCACATTTTCCGTGGTCCCGGCTCTCCCCAGCTCAAAAGTAAATCTCATTTGCTTCGAGTGGCCTTAATTCCAGATTAAAGGGCCCCGTGAGACACCGGGGACCTTGCGCGTGTCGTTTCCTTTGCCCGGGGGTGCGTGGACGGCTGGGTGGCATGGCTGGCGATCACCCCAAGCAGACAACTTGCTAGTCTTTCGCGTGGAGCCCATTTTTAAATGTTCCTTGTTTGGGAGTGGGGGGGAAACCTCCAGCGGCCCAGAGATGAAGAAGGTTGAGTGTCGGGCCCACGTTAATAACAGGACCTCTTAAAAACTTGAGACCGTCGCTAAGATTTGAGCGGGTTTGCCTCGAAGCGCCTGCCTTGCCGGCGGACAGACGCGTAACTGGCAACCTTGCCAGTGAAACATTTTCTCTTCTCCCCGCCCCCCCCCTTTACAGAGGTGCCATTTCTTCTTATTCCCCCAGATTCTTTGAATTCGCTTTTCTAGTTCGATCCCACTTTGGGGGAGAAACTGGTGATGTGTCTCAAAAAAAAAAAAAGAGTGGAGAGCTGCGCTTCCCAAGTTGGGAGCGCTGGGTATTCTCTTCGGCTGGGTCCTCCTAGTTAACGTAGTGTAGTAGATCCCAGAGTGTAGTAGATCCCAGGCCGTTGAACGTTAGAAGAGGGGAACAGCTCCCAGAAAGCCTGGCTGGGGGGGGGGAGCTGAATAACTGGAGGAAAAGAGGATCGGAGAAGGGAAAAAACTCCAGGGTCTCTCCATTCATCCGACTGCCTGGCGCGCTCCGGCCTGGCCTCGCGATGAAGTGGGAGGCATAGAAACCTCATTATCTAGGAAAGACCACCATGGGGAGAGGAATATTAGGGAGGGGGGGCTGGATTTTCAGAGCTAAGAATTCCGGCGTCTGGAGATCAACATTCAGATTGCTTTTTCAAACTGTATCTGGGAGCAGCGACAGCCGAAACCTGTTCCGAGATAGGAAGTTGGAGAGTTCCCGCGTCGGCTGTTTTATTTTTTATTTTAATACTATCCCACACCATACTCACTCACACTTTCCCACCTCCAGTTACTGGGTAGGTTAATGGCTTCAACTTCCTTTTTTTTAACCTGTTTTCCTAAATCCCATAAATGCTGCACGTTGGGAGTGCTGAGTATTTCCACCGAATTCACAGAGACTGGTGAATAAAATGGTTTAAGGTTATGCTTGGGCTGGGGAAAAAAAAACCCTTCACAATTCTCTCCCCAATAGCCTCAGCCTTCTTAATATCTGCCCCTTTATGATGAGGGCGAACACGAGTTTTTAAATTGATTCCCTCCCGGATCAGGCAGCTGAAAGTAGGAGAGCTATCCTGTAATTCCCTTGGCGAGGAGAGGCAAACTACGGCTTAAAGTTTTTTTAACATTTCTGTCCTGAGGTCGGTGGACGACACTGGCCTGTAAAAGGGGCACGCCTTTCAAAAAACAAGCAAACTATATACGTTTGAAGATAGGAGATAAAAAGGATTGCGAATAGGGATTCCTGCAAAAAAAAATAAAAGGGCCTCGTCTGCCTCTTACCTGTTTTCAGGAAAACGTGCGTGAAAGTCTCACGCTGCTGGGATCTTTGCATTTCTGTATTAGCTTCTCCTAACCCCTTACAGAAGATGAGGTCGCCCCCCCGCCTCGTAGGCAAAAAAGGGGAACTGGAATTGATTTTTACGGGGGGTGGGGGGTGGACAGGGATCAGACCCGGCCTCGGATCGTGGTTTTTTGCTCCCCTTTTGCCTTTTCCTTTCACTTTCCCCCTACTGGTTTCTTTCTGTCTCTGGACGGGTTTGCTTCTAAAATCCCACTTTCTTCTTGCTAACGTTCCACTTTACTTTTTCAAGGTCAACTTTAGTTGGTTTTCCT
>JANHFO010004757.1:77422-87934 GCA_032468095.1 Pareas carinatus | reverse complement strand
AGGAAAGATTAGCCATTTCCTGTATAAATAAAACGCCCGAATGGAGGTTGGGGGTATCAGATACCCCCTGAATGGAGGCATCACTCCGATTTGTTGATGGCGGCATTGACCAAAAGACCGGATTTCTGAGTCTGGCAGCGAGCTCATTTCCGTTTCTAAGCCAAAGAGCCAGCACTGTCCAAAGACCTCTCCGCTGCCCCTGTTTTTCTATTTGCATTTTTACATGTTTTCGACTGCGAACTTCTCTTGACAACTAATTACTTACAGAGTGCAAATCCTATATCCCTTCCCTGGAAACGGAGCATTTCACTTATTGGGATTCACACTTCCGAAAAGGGATGTGCAGGGTGGCCATCAACGGAAAAAAAGCCGTGCTCACATAGTGCAGCCCACTTTATCTCAGAGAAACCCCTCCTGTATGCCAATCCCGCACATAAAAATGGCTTCCCTTAGAAGTCTTTGTCAGAAGCGTCAGCCTACGTGTGAAAAATGCAGCAAAAAAACTTACGAGAGACATAGACGTTATTTGTATTAAGCCATCCAATTCATAGCATCCAATGCATTTCATTGTTCCATGTTCCCCATACATTTTCTGTCACCACAGCAGCAAATAAGAGGATCTCTTTAAACAATATTACTTTAAAACTTGCTCACCTGAAAAAGCTCCTGCATTTTCATAAAATCATGAATAGTTAACCTGTTTTCAAGATGGTCTTGCTTTTTTGCAGTTCCACCATTCATAGCTTGTTTCTCGGCGTTGACCTTTGTGACTTTTGTCATCTCGTATGGTTTGTTATTCATGCTAATTCATTGTGTGTAGAAATTAATATTTAGCTGGTTTGGCATTCCTATGCAGCTTTCAAGTCCTTCTGGAACTTAATTTTATTCATCAAGAATAATTTTGGATAATTCAATAGAAGTTAAGAAGTCTCGTCTCCAGAAAGTTTTCTTGGGGAAAAAAAAACCAAGATAAAAAACAAATGGGGTTTTCAAAGGGGGAAAAATAGAAAAATAGAGTTACAGCCTTCTTTTCATTTTTATTTCTGACATCAGAGGTTTACTCAAGGAAAACCATAGGTAAACCAGAAAAAGAATGACATTAAAAGAAATCCATATTGAATTCCACGCTGAACAGAATCAACAAATTTATAATCATTTAGTTTCTTTGGAAATGCAACAGCACCTGTTCACAAAGATGAAATTAGTTTTGCTTACCTTGTCATTTTTTACAAAAGAAAATCCATTATTTTTTTTCCAAACAGGGGTGATTCGCTTCAGCATTTCATTTGAGATTGTACTTTATTGAAGCTACAGACATTTGGGAGGCTGTTTGAAGCAGCTAGATTCCCTTTTCTTTGAACGGGCGAGTGTTTCTTAGCAACAATTTCACAACACAAGCTAACCAGCTTCCTTCATTGTTCCAGAGCAGGGGGGAGAAATCCTGTTTAGCTTTTCTTAGGAAGGACTTTCAAAGCTCAAGTCACAGCAATGTAATCAAATTAGTGTTTTGTTTCCTTTTAAAAAAAAAACTTGAAAGTCTTGGGCAAAAGGAAGTGTCTGCCTTTTGTGTACTTATTCATGTGCGATGCACTCAATAAGAGTGCGACTTTCACAAGCACCTCCGTGCCCCTGCTTGCAGCACAGCCCACCCATCGATCGAGAGCATGGATGCAACAAAAACCTTAAGATTATCTTCGCTTTAAGTGTTTCATGCTGGATTCTGCTTTCTATCAGAACCAAAAGCTGGCATGGGGAAAAGACCGAAACACACATTGCAACTAAATGGAATCAACATTAGATCTCCCAGAACTGGGCACCGGTGATGAAAGCAGTGCGGGAACCTGGAAGAGGAACACCCAGGATTTCACCCGGCAACAAGAATGAAAGGGCTCCTAAATTATTAAAATTAAAACTCATAGGGGGGGAAATATCCTTCCCCGCCTCGAAGATTGGCCCACTAAAGTAATGCGTGTTTTAAAAGTTTCGTTTCCCTTAAACAGCAATTCGCTCCAAAACGTTGCTGTTGAATTAAATAAGCTTCAGAGGAACTTTGAGACTGAACAAAGGCCTATAAAGGATGTACGCACTGCAGAGTTTAAAGTGATCTAACACAACTGAAAAGCACACCAGCCCTCTAATAAATATATTGATAGAACTTGAAAGTATCCACTGGCACCACTACTTCAAATTCCCCCTCTTTCTCAGATGCTTGGCATAATGGATCATCGATTTAGGAACATTCCTTAATTCCGCTCATTTCGTTTTCTGCATTTTATTTCAGAGCTGGCTAACCGTCCATGGAGAAGGAAGGGTGGATATCGGCAGCTCCAGATGACGCTAAGAGCTACCTCCGCGAACAGGAGAGACGGCCGTTGCATTTCACAATGGACGATGGAATTTGCAGCTCTGCTGTTCTCTCTCTTTGCCGTTAAAGTTCCAGCAGACCCAGCCTGCTTCTTCCTCAAACGCAAATGAATCTAGATGGCTCAGGATCAAAAAGAAGAAAGATTAACCTATTCATAATTTGAGACTCTGGATATATTTAAAAAAAAAAGAATCTTCAGAGTGATCTTATTAAGGACATTTAAGAAAAGCAACATGTTTATCGTTGTATGACATTTCATTTTATATTACAACAGTTGGCAAGGATGAAATTATGACCGGTCTCCTCTTCCCTGCTGCGGGTGTGCAAGTTGCGTGCTTATCACCCGTCAAAATTTATGTAATGACTGTCTTATGAAACATTTAAGATCACAATCTAAATATTTAATGTACGGCAAAAAGGTAACGTACAAACCTATAATATATTCCAGGTAGCAGAAACCCAAACAGCGGAAATGAGATGAATTAAACAGCAAAACCAGGGAGAATAAAATAATTGGTCGGCGCACATGGGGGAGCCAACAAAGGTTTCTCAGAGTTAGGGGCTCCCACCTGAGATGCTTCAGCAGCAAAAGGATCCCACAATGTGCCTTCAATTTGAAGGTCAAATAATTTTTCTCAACTATCGTTGATGAGAGCTAATTTGGTTAGTGGTTAAGGCATAAGGCCAGAAACTGAGTTCCAGTCCCACCTGAGACACAAAGTCCGTTGGGTGACCTTGGAGTGGTCACTTTTGGTCAGCCCTAAGGGGAAGGAAATGGCAGTTCACACCTGAAAAACCTTGCCAAGAAAACTGCAAGAACTTGAGTGCTTTCCACTGGAGTTTTTTTTAATAAAAAGCTTAACCTGAAGGTATCCTAAACCAGCGTTTGTCACTCTCAGCAGGTTTATGATAGGTGGACTTCAAGTCCCAGAATTCGAGTTGTTGAACTCCACTCAACAGAAGGATTTAGGCCCATAAAACAAAGTCGTTGTAGTGTTCTAACTAACGGGATTGCAGCACCAAAACATATGTCATTGTTGATCAAAGGCAGATTTTTCACCAGCTTTTTAATCCAAATGTGGAACTAAAGACATGGTACTCTAACTCTATGGGGAATGTTGCATCGATCTCAAGAATCTCCCCTCTTCATTCTGTTACATCATCTGGTCAATGCTTGAGGAAAGTTCCCTTACGCTCATTTTTCTCCCGTCAGGAAACGGCGTGGATCGCATGGGGACTTAGGCCGGCATAAACATCAGTTGGGAAGCCAACGAGGCATTGCAGAAGCATGATTGGCGGAACCGAAAGGTTGGCGTTTTCAAAAGGAAAGACGCCCGCACAAAGCCCGAGCATGCGCAAGGGCCGAGCTGCCTTTTGGTGGCTGCATCTCAAAGGAGAAGAGAACGTTTTGACCTCGTCCTGCGTTTTAGACATCTTGCATTCTATTAAGAATGGCGGGGTCTCTTTGTGGCGGCCCCCGTGCGTGGAAGCCGCTTTTGAGGATTAAGCTTCTGTTTTTGCTCTGAAGTCAAGAGCTCCGGTCAATTTGACGAGAATAATCCAAGGACATAGAGAAATCTGCTCTGTATCAAGGGCCCCCCGTGGCTGATGGATGGATGGCAAGGCCGTCAGACACAGACGGCCAGGTTTTCACACACAAAGTGAACTTCTATGAAACGGTTTCGCATGATTTGGTTGAACCTACTTAACGTCAGGCAACTTACTGTATTTATGACAGGAATTATATTATTGCAGTAGTCCTAGACTCAGATATGTGGATGATATACCACCCTGATGGCAGAAAGTGAGGAGGAACTAAAGAGTCTCTTGATGAGGGTGAAAGAGGGGACTGCAAAAGTTGGATTGAAGCTCAACATTGAAAAAAACTAAGACCACAGCATCCTGCCCCATCCCTCCCTGGCAAACAGAAGGGGAAGAAATGGAAGCAGTGACAGACTTCCATTTTCTGGGGGTCCAAAACGACTGCCGACGGTGACTGTAGCCAGGGAATTAAGAGAGGTTTGCTCCTCGGGAGGAAAGCTATGGCGAACCTAGACTGTGTATCAAAAAGCAAAGACTTCACCCGCAATACATGGCTGTTGAGAGCTGGCCTATAGGGACGTCTGAGTGCCGAAGAATCGATGTCTTCGAGTTGTGGTGCTGGAGAAGACCCCGGAGAGTCCCTCGGACTGCGAAGTGGTCAAATCAGTCAGTCCTGGATGAAATCTACCCTGACTGTACTTTAGGACAAATGATGAAGCCGAGACTCAGATGTTTTGGCCACCTAATGAGAAGAGAGGACTCCTTAGAAAAGGCCGTGATGCTGGGAAAGACGGGAGGCCGAAGGAGGAGGAGGGGACGGCAGAGAAACAGATGGCTGGACGGGGTCACCGATGCAGCAGGCATGAGGCTGGGCAGACCGCGGGAGGCTGCAAGGGACAGAGAAGTCTGGCGGGCTGTGGCCCATGGGGTCGCAAAGAGTCGGACACGACTTAGCGACTGAACAAGCCCTCAACTTACTACTATTTGTTTTAATGACTATTTGAAGTTGCGACATTGAAAAAAGTGACCAATCCTTGTTTCTCATTGCAGCATCCACATTATCCCGCGATCAAAATTCAGAAGCTGGGGTGACTGGCATGAACTCATGCCAGTGGCTATGTCCCAGGGTCATGTGATCGTCTTTTGTGACCTTCGACAGGCAAAGCCAATGGGAAAGTCAGACCCCCTGAACAACCTTGTTATTAACAACTCTATCGATTTATTTAACATCTGTGGCAGGAAAGGCGATAAAACGGGGGCAAAAGTCCCTTAACAATTGCCTTGCTTAGCAATGGAAATTTGGACTGAATGCTGATCGTAAGTTGAGGACTTACCTGTAAAAGAATTCACTATTGCAAACCATGCCTGAACAATTGAATGTAGTTTTAGGCACTTTCAGCCAAATTATGTTCTACTGAATCAGACACAACCTCAGCATGGTATAAAGTTAAAACACAATTTTGGAGCAATTTTGAATGTACACAGCACTTAATTAATTAATGGACAGTTTTTCAAGCAGGAACGGCAGCTTCGGAACATTTTCTGTAGCTAACTAAAGATGGACTGTCGGTGAAGAATTTGGAGTTGAAAAGCTGGACTTTAGAAGGTGCTATTTATATTCCGCAGCCGAAATCGCACTGCTGAATACTTGCCGTTGTGCTGCTGAAATTTTAACATGGTAATTGCAGAGGCCCCGAACACATTCTTCCTTATCATGGACCTATTCACCCATACCCAGAGAGGAGGAACTAACACTAGATAAGCAAGAATACTGTCACCAAGAGGACCCAATACTAAGACAAAGCAAGGCGAACAGGACAACTGTCACAGAGCCCCCAGACCACACTTTGCATTGCAATAAGAGGTCTGTGAAATGAAAACCAAGCTTAGAGAGACTTCTGGTGAAGATCTGGCAAACTGAAGACGTCCCGGAAGAAGCAAGGATGACATTATGGCTAAAAAGGCCGGTCGATTTATGAAACCAATTTATATGGCTGCCCAGCCCACAAGCCTTCAGGGTCTTCTGGAAAAGTAGCCGGGTGGCAGCCAATCCTATCTGGCAGGGGATCTCTTCCACATGGAAGGGGCCACCACCAAGGAGGTCCTCTTTTGCAGGGAAGAATCTCCCTGGCACGTCATGTTTTTGCTGTCCAAGAGGCTGGGTGAAAATAAGACTCTTTTACTCAACTTCTTTGAGAGTTGACCGCTGCATCACGGCACGCACAGACTCCCCAAGGAACCCGCCAGGGAAAGCCACGACGCAGTCGTAAAGTCGTAAGAGTCGTATAACCAATGCTTGGCTGAGACATTGCGAAGGATCGTCCTTATTGTTCTTGCAGAAGCCATAGGGGTGGAAGGAGAAAAAAAGTGATGGAAACACACGTTCACAATACACAATACAGATACAAAGGTGTAAAAAGGAGGTCCTTAACATAACAGCTCTACAACAAACAAATGAACTTCTTTTGGAAATCGGTTGTCCTAGAGTGACAACAGCTGCAGCAGCTGCATGGGATTGCTAATAATAATAATAATAAATGAATAATAAATTTTTATTTACACCCCGCCCTTCTCCCGAAGGACTCAGGGCGGCTCACAGGCAACGTAAAAACACAATACTGACACAAACAATAAAAACCTATTAGAAACATTACATACGGCAAGATTAAAAATAGGGCGGAACAATAAAATGATGTTCATCTGTAGTAAAAATAAATAAAATACAATTAAAACCACTCTAAAAGCACAGGAGGACCAGGGCGCGGCTATGACATGCCAGCCTCTTGGAACAAGCGAGTCTTCAGGACGCGGCGGAAGGTCCGGAGGTCAGGAATCGTTCGTATAGAAGGGGGAGGGTCGTTCCAGAGGGTGGGAGCTGCCACAGAGAAGGCCCTGCCCCTGGGGGTCGCCAGCCGACATTTTTTGGCCGGCGGCACCCTGAGGAGGCCCTCTCTGTGGGAGCGTGCGGGTCGGCGGGAGGTATCAATGAGTAGAATGCGGTTATATAGCAATATTAAAAAGCACAGACATTAAACCATTTCTTCAAACATAAATATTAAACAGCGCTATTGCACAAATGAGTAGACTCGATCTCTTTCATTGATATAACTACAATATTTTATTAAATATAATTTCTAGCACAGTGATACGGGTAGCCTGGATGTCACCCTCCCCTCTCCTTCCTTTCATTGGTTTTCACTGTCAAAATTAAATGCCAAACTCCTTTGGGAAGACTCCACTTTCACTTTTGTTACACTGTCAAAGCACTGGATATATTCCCACCAGAATATTTACATTAGCAAAAGCAATTTCTGAATCACTGGTGTAGCTAAACGTAGTACACCGAGGTAAAACTATCTAGTAGGGGCTGTGTTGATTGTAAATAGTTCAGAAATACATCTCTTAATCACACCCTCCCAATTCTGAATAATTTTCAGTTTATATAGGGCAAAACAAACATACCCTGCACCCTGGCACTAGGTATCACATTTACTAACAGCGATGCTTCATAAGTTCACATATATAGAACTATCTATGGACAACTCCACACTTACTGTCAGTCTCCACAGAGGTCCTGCATTTCATGCCGCCTCTAATGATGGGTTCTTTGGTAATATAATAATTTCCTCTAAAAATAATTTGAGGGAAAGATTCAGTAGTTTAGGTGAATTTTTGTGTAGGAAACTTTGAAGATGCCGCCTTAAGATCCGATCTTCTTCAAAGGGCATCATTCTTTGTAGGAACTCTGAAGACATATGTACATCTCTCTGCTGATTTTGGCTTCAACGACACCATAATGGGATAAAATTATGGAGATAAACAGATGTAAACTATTTATTGAATATTTGCCACCAATATTGTTAAATACATAATTCCGTTGCAGTTTTTCGCTTTCAAGTTAAAATGTCAGAACAGAACACCAAATATTTACAGTTCTTATAAGGAATGTTACATAATGACACATTAAGGCGTAAATTCTTTTGGCTTATAATTCTGAAAAGAATGATAATAGCAAAAAAGTGATGCAAAATCTTCATTGTGTGATTATGATTAAGCTATGTTTTTACAAAAATATGGTGTAAGATGGCAATAAATCCCATTCAAAATTCTGCATTAAGTCCCTTCAATTGGGATTGGTAATTTACACAGTCAAAACTTTAAAGTTTACATATAAAGGTATCCTATCCGTCATTGAAAAGTACAGCTCTCAACATGTACAGGTTTTTTTTTTCAGGCCACAGTTTTGAAGGTCTGGAGTATCAAGTTAGTTTGATGAATTAGTCGGTTGGCACTTATGAACACGTTTATTGCCCTATTGTAAGAAAAACAGAAAGAAGACATATTTTAGCAACAAGATAAACCTATACGGATTAGAAAGTCATCTTATCAAATGCAAGTAATTTTTACAATGAAATGCTATATATTGCACTGCTTCTGGAGTGCAGTACTTAAATATACAACAGACATTTCACAAAGAAAATTCAACAATTTGAAATTCCGGTTGATGATTTTTTAACACTCTGAAAATAATTAAGAGGTCTTTTCTTAAATGAAAAAAAATAATGAATCCTTTATTAAGCCCTAACAGTTAAATCACAATACAAAACTAAACGTTGCAGTTATAGAACAAAGTGACTGAGTTGCGATCCTATATTTACTCACCTGAAGAATTCAATGGGCATTGTTTACGAATACAAGTGTATCTCGTGAGATTCTTTGGGCTCTCTGAGCTGGATTGTTTTCTTGCAGACGTTTCATTACCCACCAAGGTAACATCATCAGTACGAAGCTCAGGAAGCTCAAGGATCCCACAGTTCAACTCTGAACTACAAATATTCTTTTCTATCGGTAATGCCATTTGCTCGTAAATCAATCGAGTTCCTGCTAAAGGGATACTAGTAATGCAAAACAGCCTATGAATTTGGATATGAATTTCCCTTTGTTTATAAAAGCTAGTTATTCCAGAACCTTGCAATCTGGTAAAAACAGGCATTCGTTTAAACATTTTCAATGAGGAAAGTAGACAAACCGGCGAAGGAGTCAACAAAGATATCTGTTTATCGTGTAATTTCAAGATCATGAAATTAAAAAAAAACCTGAATCTTGTACCATAATAGTACGTTGGTAAAATCTGTTCAATACTGGCTGAAAATGTTCGTATTTTCTGGGCTGATGAGTAACATGCACTTGATGAAAGAAATTTGTCAGCTGAAATGAAGATATTATACACCTTGTTAATCATTTGCCTCTTCTGTTACATTAAGAATTAAAGTTGTTAGAACAGAGTTTGATAATTATAACAAATCAGTAACATCTGTAACAAGGTTTTGAAGGGGCTGGAAAGGAGACCTCTGAGCCATCAGCTTGTTGTCTATATTACCTTTGGAGTTCAAAGAAGCATTATACACAATTATAAAGTTTATGCAAATTCAAATGTTAGATTCCAAAGATTATCTACATTTTCTCCTCTGTAATAACCAATGACAGAAATTAAAAGTTGATAAAAATATAGAAATCAAATCTGATGACCTATAGGCACCTCTGAACTATTATGTTTATATCAGAATGAAATTAACAGGAGAAAAAGGCAAATTAGGGCATTCATTTTATTTATTTATTTATTTATTTATTTATTTGATTGATTGATTGATTGATTGATTGATTGATTGATTGATTGATTGATTGATTGATTGATTGATTTGATTGACTGATATACCGCCCTTTTCCGTACAATGGACTCAGGGCGGTTTACAGCCGAGAATAAAACAAATATATACAATTAAAATAACATCAAAAATAAATATTCGTAGGCTGACAATTTAAAATCTACCTGGAAAGAGATCCACACCATAAAAGAAGGGAAAGTACAACAGACTCAGAACTATAGAGTTGGCACGACTGTAAATTACATACAGGAAATCAAAAACTCAGAATTAATGGAGATTAGGGTAAAAGGTACAAAAGGTAGTAAAAATAACACACACACAAAAATTGCTTCTTTAAATATGCTCAAACTCAACGGAAAAAGAATCAATAGACCAGCTGCCACCGGATAACAAAGAAAAGGCAGACCTAATCGAATCTAATTGGGTTCAGTTGTTTGAAATAAATCTCCAGGAAGAGATTAATTACATCCTGTTTTACTTAGATTGTCTTTCTGAATTCCAGTATGATCTTTCAGAAATCCTAGAGAAAAAATGAAGTACTTTTTGACTACTATCTTCTCATTACTACTTCAAAAAGAGGTGAAAGGAAAATTCAGCAAGCTATAGGACAGTCATTCTGATAGAAATACCTGCAGAAATCCTAAAACAATCATAAAGAGGTAGATCTCCTGGAAAAATATTCAATAACTGTTAGAAACTAGTACATATTTCTTAACAATGGAACATTACTTGTTGCTTAACTGAATAAATTCCTTAATATGTCCAAAGCACTTAATAAGAGTACCCGACAACATGCTGATCAACAAGTAAATTCCTTGGGTGCATATTAACAATTCAGAAAAAATGTCTAAATAAATCTATGGTAATATTTGTCAAAAATGATTCATTTATCATTCATTTCTCACTCACTTACGTCTGACTCATCGCTATATCTCAAAA
>JANHFO010004757.1:59640-69980 GCA_032468095.1 Pareas carinatus | reverse complement strand
CCCAGCCAGCCTTGGGTAATTCTGGGAGTTGAAGTCCACACATCTTAAAAACGGCCATGGTTGAGAAACACTGAAGCAGACAATTGAGCATCTGATTTAGCATTTCACCTGAAGGCCAAAATCTGAAGCACGTTGATTAGGAATGAAATCGCATTTAAATCAATTAGCCTTGCCCGGAGAGAAACACAGATTAGATTGTAGGAAAGGACCGTTTTTTCTTATTAAATTCTCCTGCTGTCATATTAAAAAGTCACAGGTGCGTTGATCAATGACCCAGGAGGTTGACAGAAACTACCTTGTTGGATCGGACGGAAGAGCAATTTAAAACTGCAAATTTGTAAAAATCAATTTTGCTCTGCCCAGCATTTTATTTTCAAGAGTTGGTTGCGGTTGACCACGTCTGCCTCAAAAAAAGAGGATTGAAAGGATCATTTCCCATCTTATACAGGTACCCCTCGACATACGACCACAATTGAGACCAAAAATTAAGTTGCTAAGTGAGACATTTGTGAAGTGAGCTATGCCCCTATGACTTTTCTTGCCACAGTTGTTCAATGAATTATTGCAATTGTTAAGTTTATACCACGATTGTGAAGTGAATCTGGCTTCCCCCCTTGACTTGGCTTCCCAGATGGTTGCAAAAGGGGATCACGTGACGCCGGGACACTGCAACCGTCATAAATATGAACCATCTGAATTTTGATCATGTGACCATGGGAATGCTACAAAGATCGTAAGTATGAAAAACGGTCATAAGTCACTTTTTTCAGTGCTGGATGTTACAGTAATATGGGTAATGGTCCCTTTAAGCACCTAACTGGTTGGTTTACAAAATGGCTGACTAGCTGAGTCATGCCAATTGCTTAGAACCAGGATGCTGATTATAAAAGCAGGAGACTTGAGAGCACCCTCTCTCTCCTTCGACATTCTACGACTCTGCTTCGCTTCTGTATCTGATCCTGTGTGTTGCCGCTGAAGATTGCTGACCAACTTTGCTGGTGAGATTGCTGGTGAAGACTACTTGCTGACTTGGTTAGTAAAAGGACTGCTCGACTGTGTATGATAACTGGACTGTTGACTTAGAAGACCGGACTGTGTTTGACTTTCTGTTTATCAAGACTTTTGTACCTACTGTACTCTATTCCTGTGTGATACTGGTTTCCATCGCTACTTCCTAGCCCACAGCATTTTTCGCCACACGCAGCATCTGCTTGTTCCTAACATTGGTTCTAAGCCTAGGGTGCTAACAGTGGGTGACCCTATAAAAAGAGACAATAACTAACAATCCAATGGTCAACTCTATCGTTCTCCGTTAACTTGCCTTGCACAGGATTGTTTCCATTACTGCACTGCTCCCCAAAAAAGTCCCTTTTAAATCCTACAGCAATGCATGTGGAATATGAAAATCCTACTAATAAGGTGCCTGATCTACTAATAAATGATATCACTATAAAATTCTGTTATTTTACATTAGACTCTTTTACACAGTTATAAAGAAGCAATGAACTCAGATATGTCCTCCTAAAAAAATGAACTCCAAGAAACGGAAAAAAACCTTCCTATTACAGCTTTGAATAATATATTCAGACGGGAACATGGAATTTTCTAGCATGTCTCTTTAATCTTCTGGCCATTATCATGGCTTACTAAAATGTTACAGATGAGAAAAAAACATGTGTTCTTATTCTACAATAATGCCCATGTGTAATTTTATTTTCTACTACTCTTACTATCCACTGATCTTGAACAAAGGAATTAATAAAATTCTGATAATTAACGCTACAAATGGAATTGAAATTAATGATTTGATTTTACACAATTACACACAAGGAGCATTGCTTAGCTGTTTTGAGCATCAGTTTCGTGTTTTCCTGTTTGGAAAACTCAACAAACTATGGACAGCGATACAATCCAAAATGTGAAAGGAGACCGACACACCTTTTGGATGGCGATTTTGATTGCATGATGTGTTCTAAGAGATCTATATATCTGAATTACCAAGGAGCAATTGGACATTAGAAAAACCTCCATAAGTAGTCATTAAGACAAGCAAAGGGTTGCAGATAGGGAAAAGATTTTAAGACAGATACTCTTCCTTTCCAAACCAAAGAGGAAGAAAAAAAAGCTCCCAAATAAACGCAGGCGGTTTAATTTACAGAACACGTAAAAAATTTCTGAGCAAGGAAACTGCAACTTATAAAAGAGAGACAACTCAGCAGTATAACTTATAAGATTTCAGGCAGCATTATTGCCACAGGATTAGAAATAAAAGGATCTGACTACAAAGGGCACAGAATAGGGACCACTGACAGATTTGCTACAGTTGTAATATCCACGGTTGTTACTCCAGCAGCTAAAACCAACCCACAGCTTGGCCATTCGACAGCCAGCAAGCATTCATCCTGAAGCAAAAACTCCCCGTGAAAAGAAAACAGCAATTTTATGAAATATCAGTAACAATCAGAATTACAGTGCAAGCCAAAAATGTGAGTCTTCCATCAATATAAAATCACAGCTGGTCAAAGAAGTCACATTTTTAAAAAGCCTTTTAGTTAGATTGGTATTTACTTGATTGTCTGAAGAAACCTCACTCTGTCGTTGATCTCATCCGGTATCTTGCTGAGAATCTGCTTAAGTGCGCGTGCCTTCTCGTTGAGGTCTTGGAATTCGGGCTCCGGCCTTTCAATCATGTACTCTGGCGAGAGGGGGGAACGGAAACATAAATGGATTTCTTTGCTAAGCAAGTTATAAATTAAGCTTTAAAGGATTGGCAACATCCTTAACGACGTTAAAATTAAAGCAAGCAACAAATAAGATGATTAAATTAATTCCAGCTCTCTAAATAAATAAATAAATAATTTTATTTCTCTCTTTTGTAATGAAGAGACTATTGATCTCTAATGATATCATTTAATAGAACATCAGCCCAAAGAATAACCTTCTTAAAGCACAGGTTACAAGAAGCATTCCAGGTATACGAGAGTCACTCCAGAGTCACTAAAGCTAATGCACGATATGAATTTATCTGAACCCTTACATCTTCTCAACTGCATCTAATAAACCCCTTTTCTCTTTCTAAAGCCTCCAGATTTCTCGAAAACCTGAAGGTTGAATCTTATTTCTGAGTAAAGAAGACGGTGCTGGTTTTAAGTTTAGGAAATTGGCTAAACATACATTTTGTTCCATTCCTTGAAATTCCCTCCATCCAATTGTTTTGTATTCTCTTACCCCATGCTGCCATCTATTCTGTGGTCTTTTAAAAAGTTAGAATGTCATGTCTTTGGGTTTTTTTTTTGTCTCTCTCTCAAGTAAGGCTAGCACGGAGCCACTAGGTTATAAGAATTATCGAAAGAAATATCATCGAGGGTATATCATTTACAATATATAACAATAAACGTAAAGACTGACGTGACAATCTGGAAATTCAGCTGTGTTTGTGAACAAAACAGAAATAACATTTTTTTAAAAAAAAAATAACCCATCTAAACCCAATTAGCAAACAATACCTTCCACATCATCTGCTGCCATGCGCAAAAGAGATTCGGTAAAATTAACTTCGATGCTTTTCTTCTCCAAAATTTTTATGATAATATCTTGTGTGAGACCTGGGTTTTCCCTTTCTGCCTGTATTTCAAAGAAGAGATTTCAGATTTCTTCCGACATATTGATAGCAGAGAGCAGCTTCCGAGAAAGCTACAATATGAATTTTTAAGACACCCGAGTAGGAACTTGGCTTATCACAAACACTGATTTTACACTGCCATTTCCCAAACCTCCAAAGTAAAGACCATATTTCTTGAACTAAATCGTAGTAATTGGTCCAATTGCTTTTCTCTCCTTTAATTTCTTTGCAGTACTCATTGCATCGTTCCTTTTTCTTCTGCCTTCCTCACCAACTGGAATAGATCGTCCTCAGGTTACAACCCTAACTCGGACCAGAATTGCAGTTGCTAAGCAAAGCGGCTAAGAAAAACGTCACATCGTCGTGCTGCTAAGCAATGGAGTTTGGAAACGATTTTACTGCTCCCCTTTTTAATTTCAGGCTTTATTTAATTCTTTTAATACGTCTTTAATGTTTATGTGCTCTGTGTTTTTTAACTGCCTGTAAGCCGTCCTGAGTCCCTCGGGAGAAGGGCGGGATACAAATAAAATTAATCAATCAATCAATAAAATAAGTGGGAGTTCCGGCAACCCTTGAGATCACTAGACGAGGACTGTGTGGCCGTTAGGAGAGGTCCTCTTGCTTCTCCAGTCTCCTCGCTGACTGGGACCAGCAGGCTCCCTTTGCAGATGAAGCTCCACCACCCCGCTGCGCTCACCATGTACACCCTGGGGCTGCAACCTTGCCCAGTCCCTGGGTCAACCATGGGAGAAAAGTGACAGTGGAGGTCAGCTGGTGGCCGGACAGGTGGTGCAATGCAGGACAGCTGAAAGGGCACAGCTGGGGGTTGGATGGGCACGTAGCGGGGTTTGAAGCAAAAGCAGTTTGAGCGGGGCAGGGGAACGCAACTAGTTAGACACTGTGATCAGTGGTCAATGCAAGTCAGTTGCCAAGCAACCCAATTCGGACCACATGACTGTGGGAGTTATACAATGGCTAGAATTTGAAGGGGCGAAAGTCATAACCGCCATCCATTCAGCAATGTTGTAAATTTGAACAGTTGTGGGATGAATGCATATAACTCAAGGATTACTTATAAAAAAATGAAGAGCTTTGTCTTTATTCCCTTATGATACGAGCTACATAAATTTAAGGAAGGCAGTAATCTTCGTTTTCACTTATTTTTTTTTCAAATTACCTCAAAATTATTTGTAAAAGCGATCCATAAGTTCGATAGGTAACATGGGTAAATAATAAACGGGCAGACATCAGACATTGTGTTATCTCAAAAAGCTGCAAAACCTCCTTTTCCCTGAATTCCCTATTCCTTTTTTAAGAAACATTTCAGTGTGTTTATAGAGTCCTCGTCTTTCAGGTGTAAAAAGAAGATGAAATTCAGACAGTCCACAGGTTAACAAGCTCCATCCTTCAATCTACTTTTAAACTGAATTTGCATGCAAGTCGGAACTCACACTTACAAAGAGTCCATTACTAAAAATGGTGGATGGCATTCTCCTTCCTTGAGCGGACAAACCTCTGAAGCCATGTAATATTTTTATAAACTACTGAAAAACAGGCTGTATATTAAAAACGTGTAGCTTCAGCGGTCCGTGCCCAGATTCAGTGGTTTATTGGTTTCTCTGAAGCATAAGAGAAACATGAAGGTGAAAAACCTTTAAATGTCCCCTTCTGAGCTTCAAAAGTCACATCACTATCTTCAACATCAAGCTTTTGATAAGTACATGTGTGAGAGCATCAGTGAAGGAGCTTTGTGATCTCTTCAGCACTCTTTTACGGAAGATATATGTGTGTGGGGGACACTGTTTGCACTGTTTCTTTCTAGACTTTCATTGCCAAGAAGAGAGGTAACATGAGGAAATCTAGACAGAGGACTTAGGTGGAAAGGTGAATCTTTAGATGTTCAAAATGCCTTCATAATATTTTACTGTAGCTTTCTGTTACCTGCTCTTAATTCAAAACAAACATGGATGCCAAGCGTTAGGCGTCTTAACATGAAATTTCAATAAAATCTTTAGTAAAACATAGCATTAAAATTGTTAATAGACACTGTTAGCTTAGCTATTGCCATGCATTATACCCACCGAAGTTTCATAAACATAAATCATAACCAATGAGTTAATATTATAACTGCAGTATATTCTTTACATTTAATATTAAGCTATTATCCACTGAGTATATATATTTCGGGAAAATAAGGTATATAAATAGACTGACTGACTATAAACACTTGCTAATTAGAGCAGACAGTTAATGTTATTTTAAATTAGAATTAGTAACTAAATTTACTTTGCAGAATTTCACAATACTTTAATGTTTATATCTTAATACAATATATTAATATTTTGGCGTTATATAAGTAAATATACATTCTTCTCACCTTAATAAAAGCTGCTCTCAATGTTTGAGCTGCTGATAGATTTACTCGTTCTAGCTGCAGGAAATAGGAATAAACAATTATACCAAAATAAATAAGAGGTTAAAGTACATTATCACTATTGATAATATTTCTAAGGATTTATATTAATCTAGGTAAGATTTTTGCAGCTCAGGCACACAGGGACTGTGTCCTTCAGAAGAGTACAAGCCTCTTACAAGAAGAAAACATTCATATCCAGTAAGATGAATCTGTGAAATGCTCTTAAATCTGAACAAGTTTTGCCATTGTGTTCTACCATAACAGCTTTCTACAATTTGTGACTGCAGATGGGTGAATTACAATTCCCAAATATTGCTGAAAATTTGCATGACTATTCCTGAAAATTCTGGGCAGATGAAATCCACACAATTGGAACATATGAACAGATACAACATCTAACAGATAAACATTTATATAACAGATAAAATGTGCCTATATGCTACTGGTGCAGGTGTCAGAGAAAGCAAAATATTAAACATGAATAACTGTTCTGAAGGGAGAAGACCACAAGCAAAAAATATAGTTTTTTTTTAAAAAAATAGACTCTGATCAAGATTATCTTTCAAAATAAATGTGCAACAATGACACCATATCTACGAATACAGTTTTCCTGGTAATTACCAAAGAAAGACCATCTCATCTTCATTTGCTCAAAGCCTGAATATATGTATTTCTCGTGTAAAGAAAAAGAATCTGTAATGTATAGCAGAAAGCATTTCTGTAAAACCAAACAGATGCAGAAAGCATAATCCTTTCCACCTTATTCAATATGTTGCCCATAATCTAGAATGTTAATTAAACAGCGAGGTTTGCAATCCAGACTCTTGTATAATGCTGAAACTCATCTTGGGAGCTTATAAATGTAGAAAATAATGCTCAGAATTAAGGAATTCAATGTCAACAAACCAAGCAGCCTGTCCTGAAGCCAAGAAATATGGACAGAAAGGAAGCATAACTCCTAAGGAGAAAATGAGCATATTAATATAAGCAAGATAGCAGCTGATTTAATAAAACTTTGCTTCTCAGGTACTATGATGCAAAGAAAATAAAATCGAGCCCATTACCTCGTTAAAGACAGGATACATAACGGCATAAAGAGGCATGGAAACCATAGAAGTGGTCTCTGCTTCATTCCTCATCTCTTCCATTGTCATCCTCATTCAAAGACCCACTTTTGAAGAAAAAGGCTACTGAAGCAACAGATTCCTCATTCAGCAACAGCTATATTTTTTCTCCTTATTGCAGGCGGATGTTTCGAGTACTCAAAAATATGTAACTCTGAAAAATAAAGACAGAGAGAAAGTTCATTACTAGATGTACCAATTTTGAAACGATCAGTATTAAAATCTTTTTTACCAGCCGTCTTGGTACGGCCTATATTTATTTCTTTTGTAAAAAACTATTAAATGTTTCACTTAGCTGGCAGTTTGTAAGCAATTAACACAGTTGTTGCACTAAATTCTCATTTGTGTTTCTTGAAAAGAGCAAATGTTGTTAAAGCCACTGAAGGACATAACGCCTATTTTTAGCATTTCTGGCAGTAATTGTTCACCAGTGTTGGTGAGCGACTCATACGTTGTAGTCACTTGGGTGGAAAGAGATTTGAGAACCTTAAAAGAGCAAGTAACCTACCAGCATGAATGCCCAAGCTAATATCAGATATCCATGCTTCTACAGCACTGCAAAAACCTACCCAAACTTCTAAATCATCGGCTGCTTTAAAATAAATAGAAATCTCACGTTCTATTTCTACTCAGGATATGCCAGGAATTAATGGCTTGGTGATAATGATGATCCATGTGTATGAACATATCACACTGTGTTAGCGAGGAAGGCATGGCGGCTCGGCAGCTTGAGGATTCTGAATCTACCAACCAGAAATGATCGACCTTCTGGCGGTTCGGGCTTTGGTGGCGCCACGGGGTGGGGTGAGCTCCCACCACTCCTCCTCTCTGGCCCCTGCCCAACCAAGCATCTTTGATAGACGGGCACAACTCTGGCGGGAAAACACCAGGCAAGATGGGCAGAAGACGTCACCCACCTGAATGCCTCCAGCCAGAGGGTGAGAGCTAGTCCCCACACACACACACACACACACACACCCCATAGATAAGCATGCAGATATGAAGCGGAATGAACTAACCATTAGGCTGTCCAAAACTGCTCTCATCGCCCTGTTGAGGTAAGCAACGATATGCTATGTATATATATGTGTGTGTGCTAGTTGTTTTTGTGCTGACATATAATTAAAATTAGGTGTGTGTCTGTATAGAACAAAAGAAAGGAGAGAGAAAGAAATGAAAGGTGCACGATGGAAAACGGGTGAAACTGTGCGTGCATTTATGCATCGGGGCTATTGCGGGGCTAGTCTGTCCCAGAAAACAATTGATTTCAAAAGGAAGCTCGGAGTTTTCCCTGGCAGATGGTTTGGTCGAGGTCTTCAACGTTAATGCTGCTTTTATTGCCAGGTTATAACAACAGGATTTTGCATTTTCCGCCTGCCTTTCTCTGCCTGAGAATTCGGGAGAGTCTTTTTCTGGGATGCTTCCTCAGATTACCAATTTTGGCCGAAGATCGAGTTTTATTTCATCTGACCAGTCTTGGTTGCAGCTCTTTTTCCTGTCCCTCAAGGCGATTCCTTGGCCCCATTGCCCTTGATTTTGTGATTCCGTTAAGATCCTCTGCAAGCCTAGGTGGGAAGGCACCGGTGCGGGCTCAATCACGACAAGACGGAGGGGCCGCGGGCATCTGGGCTCCCTAGGGGTGGGCCTTCTCCATCCTGGGTGGGGTTGCCGTTCCTTATTCAAGGCTGGCGTGTAAGCTAGTTGTATCCGCAGCTTCCACCCAAAGCAGCAGGCGGCAGCTTTTGGCCCGCGTCTCTCTGAGGACCAACTCTGCCCTTTCCTGAACCACGGGGCAGTCGCTCGTGCCTCGGTCACTTCATGGATGGACTGCTATCCGTACGTTCTGGACGGAGCTGCCCTTAACGACCACTCGCGGCAGGTCGGAGCGCAGCAGCGGGCATGCCTCGCTCTGTCCGTGGGACGCCACCGCTTGACAAGCTCTGCTGGCCACCTGGGAAGTTCTGGCTGCCGTTCGGAGTAGTTGGCGTCACCTACGATGCCCTTCGTGGAACAGGGCTCGGTTTCTTCAAGGGCTTGCCCGTCGGGTTCTTCCTGGGCACCAGGCTACACCGGGCAGCGTGGCCGATTCAGCGGTGTTATCCAACGAGGGCCAGGAGCGTGCCTTCCGGGTTGCAGGGCCTGCCCCCCCGGGGTGATTCCCCCAAGGGATTCAGGCGTCTCCACCTGATGGCTTTCAAGAAGCCATTGAAGAGCTGGCTGCTTTCCCAGGTCGCTCAGCGGGTCCCTGTAGGACGGATTTTTTTGGGGGGTTTACAGATAGTCCTCCTTTAGCTACGATAATTGGGACCAGCAACTCAGTTGTTATGTGAAGCAGTCATTAAACGAACACAACAGTGCCCATGATCTTACTTCAGCTTTCCTTTGCTGAATATGACAATGGGTTGCAAAGTCATTTTTTCATCAGCCAAGTAACTGGGAATGATCACTAAACAAGGCAGTCACTAAATGAGGATACATGTATATTTATCTTTCGGCTTCTTAGGCTTTCTTTGCTTGCAAACTCCACCTCCCTTTGTGTGTGTGTGTGTGTGTGTGTGTGTGTATTTTTTCCTGTTTCAATTGTAATCCAAACAGTTGTTGGGAGTCAGGCAGCTTCTCAATTTATATAAACAGGACACATATCAAAATCAGTTTATTGAACAGTATCAGATACCATCCAATAAACATTTCCATATCTCTCTATTCTTATAAACATTTTTGTTTCCTACTATTTTAGAATTTCCCTTTTGTTGTTCTCTTTTTTAAAGGTTCTCTTCAATCTCATCCATCTACAGCTTTCTCAGTTTTTCACTTAACTCATTAATTTTTTCAGATATTTGATTTTCACTCATTCTGACTACACAACAAGATTAATTCATTTCTTCTGTCACAAGTCACTAGTTATGTATTCCACATTAATTCATCCTTCATTCATTCTTGATCCTATTACTTGTTTACAACACATACTTCTTATGTACTCCATTTCCACAGTTAATGTAATGTTATGGTTTCCCTGGCATACCAAATAATTTCCATATGACAAATCAAGAGGAAACACACTCTTATACAATGCCATTTGATACATTTTTGTGATAGGTTTGGCACTGTGTATCAGTGTGTAGCTTAACTGAAAAATTATAAGGCATCCTGCAAGAAACTGCATTTCCTATTGTTTCCA
>JANHFO010004757.1:2926-14294 GCA_032468095.1 Pareas carinatus | reverse complement strand
GAGCAGAGACAAGCTATAATCCATCAGTCAGCCTCAAAGGGGTTTCTGGATTTTAATCCACTCCCCAACAGAAAATTCATCCGGGTGGTTGTTTCAGCTGTTGCCAACAGGGCGAGAAACCCTTCAGATTTGGAGCATTCCTGGGCTCAGGTGTGGCGCCATCCGGGGAAGCCTCTTAAAGCAGCTGCATCTTTTTCCTAGGGTCATATGACTGCCCTTTGCATCTGCCCTTCAAATCCGATTTCTCCTTTCTGATCCAAAACGGTGCACAGCCTTATCTGAACCACTCTGGCCTGTTTGGTTCTTATCACTATATGAAAGGAGAATCGCAAGATTTCCAAATAATGATTTTTTTTTAACATGCATTATTTGGGCTAAGAGCAAGTAGGTTTCGTACAATTGTATGACAAATAGTCCTCTTTTCCTCCACTGAAATTCTCCGATGGGATTCAAATCGACTCAGAAATCTGGCTAATGTTTTCTATTTAACTGTCTCTATTTGTGCAATAACTCAAAAACATTAGAATAGACTCCTTTTATTTAGGGTGTTTCGTTATATTCCCTCTTTATTGGCATTTTTCTATCCTCAATCTGGGAAGATGTGAACAGTAAGCATTCTCGTTAGGCTGTTTTCCATTAACAGTTTCCTTTGGGTTTATTCTCTTAAGTATTTTTCAACTTCTATAAACATTTGTCAGTGCTATCCTATGTACTTCAGCTGTGCTTTGCATAGGGTTTGCTGCTGTGGCATACATGATTATCGTTTGGAATTGTTTCAGTAATCCATTTAATTCAGAAATATAATCTAGCTTTAACATCTGAAGCCCTGAAATCAGATTGCTTAGCTATAATAGTTGGCACACCAGAACTCAAATTTGTTGGGAGTAGATTTTACCCTTCTTCTGTTTTTTTTAGTTAATATTCCCTCACCCAATTCCCGTGCCAGCCACAAAGATGAAATGTTAAAAAAAATAACAGAATTTTAGGACTTTGTCTCATCTTGAGAAAAGTAAAAGTAAAAGCTAGCTAAGTACACAGTAAGCAGGAATATAGATTTCAAAATTAATATATCGAAAACTAAGATAAGAGTATTTACAGGATAAATGGAATGGACAATTAAAAGTTAAGCATAAATTGTGAAAAAGTTAGAGCAAATGCAGGAGGTGGAATTTATGTTCCTCCGTAGAATGCTTACTCAATATGGAGAAATGTATGAAATATTTTAAGATGAGCAAATCCTGATTAAAAACTAATTCACGAAGTGGATGGATGAAGCATGACGAGATAATTAGTGAATGTGAACTGAATAGAACATACATGTCAGACAGACGGTCCGCAGGCCAGAGGCGGCCCGCAAATTGCCTGTATCTGGCCCACGAGCCAGACATGGCGGTGAACGATGCGCTCCCTGGAAGTGAGGGAGATAGCAAAGGTGTTGGGTTTTCGGTCGCGGGGGGCCATCAGCAGCCACAGGGGCATCGGCGGGTGTCTGCAGTGGGAGCTGAGAGGGTCCATGGGCAGGTCCTCAGGGATCGCGCAGGGCATAGACCTTGGTGGGGGGCTTGGGGGGTCACAGTGGGTGAGGGGGATAGGGTGGACCTTGGCGGCAGAAGTGGCACTGGCCCGCGATGACAGTGGGTTTGGCACCCCTGGAATAGAGCGATGAGTGACCAGTACAGAAACAGTTACACTGAGATAGTACGGTCATATAAAGTCACTGCTGTGAGGTGAGTGACAGTATAAGTCAGTGTTGGCTAACCTTTTAGGCACTGAGTGTCCGGATGAGTTGCAACGAATGAGTCACAACTCGTGATATCATTCCCTGGCGTCGCTACTCTCTTTCTGAGCATGTGCAGGGCCCCGTGACATCATCGTCCTGCACCGCTACTCTCTTTCTGAGCATGCACACGGCCTGTGACGTCATTGCCTGGCGCCGCTACTCCTTTTTGAGCATACTCAACTCTGGGACGATGCTGAGGTGACTTGGCTCGCGTGTCAGCAGAGAGGGCCCTACGTGGCCGCTGAGGCACGCTTGCCACAGGTCCGGCCACCGCTGGTATAATAAGTCATTTAAATGAATAAAATAAATGATTTTTTTTAAAAAAAGATTCTATTTCAGAACAAATCTATGAAGGAAGAGCAAATAGGCCTAAAGTAAATTATAAATTATGTAAAACAAATGATATCATTTATTTTACTTTAAATTAAATCATACTTAACTTAGTTGAACGATTGAGCTCAAAATTTCTGTTGCTAAGCAAGACGGTTGTCAAGTGAGTTTTGTCTCATTTTACAGCCTTACTTGCCGCAGTTCTTAAGTGGATCACTCCAGCTATTAAGTTAGTGACACTGTTTTTGAGGGTACCTGGCTTCCCCATTGACTTTTCCTGTCAGAAGGTTGCCAAAGTGAATCACATGACGCCCGGACACTGCAACCGTCGTAAAAACACGCCGGTTGCCAAGCACCTGAATTCTGATCACATGACCACAGGGATGCTGCAATGGTTTTAGTGTGAAAAACGGTCCTAGGTCACTTTTTTCAGTGTCACTGTAACTTCGAATGGTCACTTAATGAATGGCTGCAACTCGAAGACCGCCTGTATGTAAAGTAAATTATTGGATGAATCAGAATCAGGATTTTATTTTGCCAAGTGTGTCAGGACACACAAGGAATTTGTCTTCCGTGAACATGCTCAACACCTACATACAACTCTGATGACAACAAAGATACATTTCATAGACATTTGAATATATAAGCATAATCATGATCATTTGTGTGTGTGCGTGTGTGTGTATATATATATATATATCAGTGGTGGCGAACCTATGGCACGGGTGCCAGAGGCGGCACTCAGAGCCCTCTCTGTGGGCACGCGCGCCCCCGCTCCAGCACAGATTTCTTTACTAGAAAGCCAGAGGGACATGGGGCTCCCCTCCCCTCTCCAAGCACACCTGAGGACATTTCTGACATTACCTGCCCCTCTGATCCGCCCAATCGGATCGCTTCCTCCCTCCGGTCTGGGGTAGGATGGGCAGCTCAAATGCAGTGCGAAGTCTATGGCGAAGGTGAGAGAGGAGAGGAGCTATTTTGGAGGGGATCATAGCTCACAGTGGTCTGCAGAAGCTGGGTGTCAAGATCACTTCAACATTAGCTCCGCTAGCCAGAGGGAATAAACAATCCAGACGAACGTTAGTTCTTAAAGGCTATTTATTTTCTAGACAGCAGACGCGCTGCAGCAAGTGCAACCATTTTCAGGTCTCTGGGCGGATCCTTCTCACGCCACACTCAGGTCTCCTCCTCCTCTCTTCTCACACGCTCGGCCTCAGAGATAAGAAGCCAGGTGCGAGGTCACGCTCAACTCCCTCCGTCTGCCTCCATGGCAACTCCGAGAAGATTTGGGAGTTGACACTGGGGTAGACTGCCGGAAGGCTCACGTCGAGGTCGTGTAGGCTGCAGGCGGGGCAGGGGCGTGTGGTGCCGTGTGGGCACTTTGTGATAAATAAGTGGCTTTTGGATTGCAGTTTGGGCACGTGATCTCTAAAAGGTTCATCATCACTGATATATATGCATGATCATTTGTATATTATAGGCATAGTAATTGCATATATAGGCACAATCGGTTGTGTATAAGATAATGTAATGTCCATAAGATACATCCATAGTCATAAAGTAAGTTATAAGTTACATAAAGAGGTCACTGTAATGAAGAGCTAGAGAAACTGAAGAACAAAGAGTGGTGCGTGAATCAATGTATGAACCTGGCAGAAATAAGCACGAGCAACAAGTATTAATACAAACTAGATGTAGATTTCCTTTTCTATTGGCTCACGTCTTTGAACTTTTGGTACTATCACTTCTCACTTCTGTTCTCCATTATGCAAATTTATTTACATAACATTGCTTGTCTTAAAAGGAATGGCTAATTGTTGCCTGCATTTCGGTAGGGTAGGTAGGGGGATAAAACTGCGCGTTTGAAATGTCTAGAAAATGCAACGGCTTTGTGAGGATTTGCTTGAGGGACAGATTAGCAGCTCTTGTTACTGCTAACAAGGAAGCAACCTCACCTTCCTTTTGCAAGACACCGAAACGGCCGCAGAGAGAAAGGATTCATGAGAAACTTGGTTACTGCTATTAGCTGGCGTGCCTTTTATATTCTTTCCGCTAAACTATGTTTAGAAGACATTTTTGCAAATTAGTTTCACGGTCGGTTTCCTTGCTATGCCCAAATAGATTTAAAATGTTGATTGCCTTGGCTCAGAAAGAATGATTCAAGAACAAAAGCAAGTATAATTTAACAATTCTGCTCTCTTTTACTGCTTTTCCCCTTTGCTATTAAGACAAGCAAACTGCAGTTTCAGTTGGACACAGATAGTGTAGACAGAAAATTGGAAATGTTGTGATTAACTCAGTTTGGCTTAATCATTCAGCCCCTTTTACAAATATAGAAGTTTTAAAAACACTTGAACGGTGTTTCTAAGGGAAATGAACATTTTAACTTTTTTTGGGTACTGTTAGACCTGCAAGCCACAAATGACATTTCCCTAATTTTTCTCTCAAGATTCTCCGCCACACCTACACACACCTACACTTTTTACAATATAGAAAGATAACTTGAAGTATTTACAGGGTATTTATGCAGCCCATTGATAACATTCAGCCGATCTGCTTCCATTCCCCAGAGAAATTCAAGCTTGAGGCCTGCAATTAATCTCTGAAATTTAATAAGGGAACGACCATATTGGAGAACTGCACTCCAAGCTTATTGCATTAGCTGCCTCTTTTGTCCCTATTATGAAAGTAACACTGGTGAGAAACGGCATCAGGTTTATCTGTTCTCAGCTCTGCTTCGCTCATTAATATTTATGGAAGGTTTTAACAAAGTCTGGTAGGGAAAAAAAGAATTGTCTGAGTATAAAAAACAGCTCCCAACCTTATATCCCGCTGTAGCATTGCAGTCTACTCGGACTGATAGACGAAGGTGGAGCATGTTGGGGTTGGGATTAAAATCCAAAAGCCCCTGAGGGTTTGACCGATGGATTATAGCTTGGCCCCTGTTAGCATACTGATAAAATGAAACCGAGAAAATAGTTCCAATCAACAAACGTTTATTTAAAATAAGATAAGATAGGCTACATCTAAATTATAGGCTACATCTGAGCACAAAACATGGGGTCTTGGCAGCAAGAAGGATAGAAAGGAAAAGGGGGGTGAGGACGTGAGTCTTGCGCAGAAGTATCTCAGGTCACAAGGTCCCTTATCTGATATTGTCATGGACACTTGCTGACGTATGCAACATCAGAGAGATAGAAAAACAAAGAGATATATAGAGAAATACATAGAACAGAATGTACAGGTCATCTGGCAATTATATAACACCGTGACACTGTTCACCGCCATGTCCGGCCCCCAGGCTGGATACAGGTAAACCGTGGGTCGTATCCGGCCTGAGGGTCACCAGTTAGACACCTGTGGTCTAAGGGCCACCTTGCAGCTGTTCTGATGGGACTTATAACACGACTCCCTCCTGCCTTATTATTTGACTGGCCTTCTGACATGCTTGATATTATTCTCCCTGATTTTCTCTATGAATTATACTGTCATCAAATTTATAGCTATTGTAATGTTATCAAATGTTGCTACTAATTAGCTGTTTGGGATTTTTTTTTTCCAATGGAGAGGTGAGTAAGAGGCATTTTTTAACAACAAAACAATATCAGCGAACGAAAGGGTGGCGAGTGTAACATACCCATTTTCCACAGCTAGGATCACTGTCACATTAGCCAGGCTCCCCTGGTTCACAGTGGAGCAAAGCGCCTCCACCTGTGTAAGGAGCAAATTGGATCTCCTGCCAATACCAACAGCAAGCGTTATCCTCCCATCACAGGAATACAAATTGATCCATTTCCTTTCTTTCAAAGATGGGTTTATTAAGGGAAATTAGTCAGGCAAAAGAAGAATGATGGAGCTGGGGATATGTTGGTTGCAATGCAATTAACATTTCCATCTCCCAAAGAAAAAAAGGGTTAAAAAATACCATCTGGTTTGCAAATACAGCACGTGCAGCAAAAACGCTCTTCTTGTGTGCCTCCCTGAAATTATATTTCCCATTTTCTGTTGGCAATCATGAGAAAAGCAAAAAAAAAGACACAGCAATGTTCTCTGTGAGAAACAGTACTGTGCACAGTGATGGCTAATCAAGCAGGTGCAGATCATCATCCTGATAACGATGCTCTAATAATTGAAATGCCAAATATGGCTTATGACTAAAAATTTCCCTACAGTTGACATGTTTCAAAGGGTCAAATTTAACAGACAACCAGGAACGGACTGAAATATAGACCGGATCCTTGTCTCAAAGAACAAGAAATACACGACTGGCCAACAAAGAATCTTCAAGTGGCTTTTATTACCATTAGCACAATTTCTTATAGTTTCCCTTCTAATTTCGTTTGTAGTCCATTTCATGGCTTTATTGCATGAGTGACATGAAATGGATTGCAAGCCAGCGTTGAGTAATTTATTTGCACATTGTGATTTCTGGAACAGCATTAATTTCAGGCCATTTGAGCTACTTTCACCTTTTTTTTTCAATAGTTCAATGGATAGTCAAGCAAACAGTTGACAATAAAGAACATGCTTAAGTCGGGTCCATGATGATTCGGTGTGACTGATTTAGCGTGGCCACCGCCAACGTCAGGCGGCTTTCTCGGTGCTGCTGTTTCGGTGCGAGCTATTTTGTCACGAGCACCCAGCCACTTGGACAACTTGCTACAGGCACCCGATGGAGAGTCAGTGGGTAGAGAGCCCACACAACCAAAAGAGTGCGTGTCTAGCTGTGTGCTTTGTTTAGCAACACTTGTGTGTCGTAGTGTGTGCTTTGCTTAACAACACTTGACACGGTTGCTAAGCAAAGCATTCTTAGTCGAGAACTGCCTGGGCTTTTAAAGCCAGAAATCCCACCCCACTCACCAAAAGAGCGTGTGTCTAAGTGTGTTTCACAACAGAAAATAGAAAAGCAAAAGCGGCAAAAGCAACAAACAGGAAGCCCATGCCCCGCTGCTGCCACACTGCCGGTTTGACCTTTGGGGAGGAGCCAGCCTCCCTCCCCGCCTCTCTGACAGCCCGCTGGTTCTCCATTGGCTGCCCGCAGCCGGTTGTCCAAGTGGCGAGATCTCATGGCAAAGTAGCTCGCACCGAAACAGCCGTGTCTGATGCCCCCTGCTGGCATCAAACATCACATCAGAAAAATTACAACGGATGAATAAATGTTGTTCTACAACAAGCTTATTAATAATAGCAAGCTTGGATAGGTTTTCCTATTTAAGAGAGTGCACTAACTAGCTCTTGATAATCAACCCTACTTACAACTGAGATCTGAATGTTGGTACAGGTAGTTCTTGACTTGCAGCAATGCGCTTATTGATCATTCAAAGTTACAATAGCATTGAAAAAGATGACATGACCATTTTCACCCTTGTGACTGTCATAGCATCCCCATAGTTTGTCTTAACTGCTTTTAAACAGCTGTACACTGCCCTGGGTCCCTTCGGGGCGAAGGGCGGTATAAAAATTTAAATAAATAAATAAATAAGAAATAAACGGTCACGTGATAAAATGTGGACACTTATCGACTTTTTGATAGGTTTTGTTAAATTGTTTGTGTCTGTATTGTGCTTTTACGCTGACTGTGAGCTGCCCCGAGTCCTTCGGGAGAAGGGCGGGGTATAAATAAAAATTTATCTTATCTTATCTTATCTTATCTTCACTGACTCATATTTGTGACCGTTGCAGTGTCCCAGGGCCACGTGATCCCCTTTTTGTGACCTTCAGTGAGGAAGCCAGATTTACTCAACCACCATGTTGCTAATTTAACAGCTGTAGTAATTCGCTAGACCTCTATAGTTGTAAAGCGGGGCAAAAATCACTTAACAACGATCTCGATGAACAGTAGAACATTTGAGATCAGCTGCGATTGTAAGTCAAGGATCACCTGGCGTTATATTTTGGTAGTTTACAAAAAAAGCATGATTTTGAGGAAAGCAAGAGAAAGGTGGAGGAGGATAGAATGAGATGAAAATAACAATCAAAGTAGACGATTTGAATGAGACAATCACTTCAGGTTTCAACCAAGTTTCTCAAAGAGATCCGTCAGAATAAGGTCTTGCGGAAGGACGAAGAAGAATCGGCACCCTTCAAAACATGGAATCGTTTTTATGGATGGTCAGACAGGAGATGGAGGGAGTCGTTGTGAAAATGTATTGGTAAGATTGATAACTATTGGTGAACGATTTGTAAAAAATGTATGCCCAGCTGGTTGATGTCGATCGAAATATTTAATCGCCTTGTTTTCTTTTTCTTTTGGTTAAAAAAATGAATAATATTTTTTGTTGAAAAAGCCAAAAAAATAAAAGGAATAAGGTTTTGCAGATGTTCATCTGTAGTTCATCGGGCAGGGATGAGGAATGGAGAGGACAGCACTCTACAAGTTCCCCTACACAAGAGCCTTGAGAGAAATCGTGAACCAATTCAAAAAATTGGTTCAAAAACGTTTTCAAAAATATCGTACTCCTGCAGTCTTTGGCAGCAGTAAGTGCTGGAACCAACGCTAAGAGTTTAGCACCTATCCACGCTGTACAAGTTTAATCTGCCCAACCTGAATAATCTTAATCCCTCCTCGGAGTGCTGAGAGCTAAGGTGAATTTTCTGTTGTGTTGCATTCATTTATTACACGAGAGAATAAAGTGAAGGGTTATGGCGAGCCGTGTGAACTGAACTGAAGTCGCAACATTATTCGTCATCTTGAACAACCCCAGAAGTGGGACAAAATCTACCAAATCTGTGAAATACTTTCCAGTCACTTGATTTGATTTGTGGCCTCAAAATTATCCTTTGTTCAGTTGACAAATCTGTTTCAATGGGGCGATTCAATTACTTCTTTGAGCTGAACTCCCTTCAAAGCTTCACAAAACCCTGCTGGAAAAGTCAGAGATAGGAATAAGTATACATCCTACTTTGGCAAGTAAGAGATGTTGAGACTTCTCTTGTCATTAGTATTTCAATTGTTCACTACGATTAATCTAATCAGTTCTTTTTTACGTTTGTTTTGCTTTTGAATGGTGGAGAAATAGATGAACACAACTAGAGCTTTTGTGTGGGAGTGGAAGAAGATTTGAGAATCAATGCCAACCAAAGCCAGTTAGAGGGTAAGATTTGTGATATTCTGAATTTTACGATTCGGGTTCTACAATTTTAAAAAAATGCAATATATATGTGGACAAAGGATAGGTCCATTTAGTTAAAAACACTGTTTTGGGGAAAAAAATCTAGAAAAACAGTCCTACAACATGACTATGTAAGGAAACACATTTATTTTGTTTTATTTGGATTTAATTTCAAACGAATATGGAGAATGAATGAAACAAATGTAAAGCTGAAAGAAGAAGCAAAACCAAAACTATCAGATTTATTCATCTCTACAACACACTTACTTACCACCCATGAGACATTTAAACTGGGGAAGTTCTGAGCCACATATATGATATATGTAAGGAGATAATGTGTGATCTCTATTTCTCTGTAATGGAATGGATGAATGTATCTACTGGCTGGTAAAGGTCCCATTCTCTCCTATTTTTCCGGTTCAACCAAAGATTCATTTTTATATCAGATTAATAATGAGCAGAGTGGTAGAATTAACAACACTATTGGATATAAATCACAATTTCATCCCATTATAGACCAATGCAGATGATTAAATGCAATTAACACACTGAAGCTGTACTTGCTGGCCTTCCTCTCTCATTCATTACAGGCGTCGGCGTGTCGCGAAGGCTTCGAATTTGGGAGACGGCGATGCCCCCCTTCCATCGGGGTGTTTGTTGCGGCTCGGCGGTGTTTGTTGCGGCGTCTCGGCGAGGCGTGGAGGTGTCGAGTTCGCGAGACGGCGTTCTTCCCCCCCTTCCATCGGGAGGCTGCCGCCTGGCTCAGCGGCGCTCGACGCAGCGTCTTGGCGAGGCGAGGAGGCTCCGAGATCGGGAGATGGCGACGCCCCCCTTTCCATCGTGGGGCTGTTGCGGCGTGGCGCGGCGCCGTCGGACTGGCCTCGCTCTGATGGCAGCCATGAAGAGAGGTTTTTCCCTCTCCGCCTGGGGCCTGATGTCGCGAATCTCTTCAGTTTGGCGCAGTGACGCCTCGTTGTTTTTTGCGAGGCGTTGTGAGGTGATCTGGAGATGGCAGCGCCCCCCCTCCATCGGGAGGCCACTGTGAGAAGGTAACCGAGTTCGGTGTGGGGGGGTCAGATCACGGCGACGGCGCCATTTTGTCGTGGCCACTGTTGAGAGGCCTCACCCGGACACTGAACCCCATTCCATCGGGCTCAGTGATGCCGGCCTCAGGTGGCGACCCTATTACATCGGGGGCCGCCCCAGTGGAAGAGCTGGTTACCACGTGGACCTCCTGGTGATGCTTAGGGTTGGCGTGAGGTGTGGATTCCGCTGGCGCAAATCTATCATGTCACCGCGGAAAAAAGCCTCATTGGACATAAGATCGTTGCTATTGGGCCTGGTTGGAGTCTGGCAGTCGTGGTGGCCGTATTTCATAAAAGGGCCACCTCGGAGGAGATGTCGATCTAGTGCGGACAAAACTATGGCCCTTGGCTCGTGACTATGTGGACGCGGACATGGGGCCGGATCCCTGGCGGCAGTGTCTTTTCATTGCACTGTCTGCGGAGAGGGTGATCGCCCAGCCACTGCTCCAGATTAATACTGTGGCCTGGGGAAGATATGAGAATGTCCCCCAGACCTATAGGACCTCTTATTCCAACTAACCGGGTTCTTACCATCAAACTGGACCCGATCTCTACAGATGGACGTGGATCATCTCTCTTTCCCTTGACTTACTGTTGGACTTGTCGAACTACCCTGGTTTTGTCCTTTTCCTTCACCAAGGCACCCCGTCTTGAGACCTCTATGTTTATATGTTTTATACGGGTACTTCTCTCCGGGCCCTGCGGGAGACCCCCCCCTCGCAGACATGGCCCTCATTTCTACCGAGGGCATATCTCGATGACGGTCACTGGGATCCTGAGAGATGGCATGCGGCCTCGTTAAAAAAACATAAATTACGAAAAATTTTAAAGGGGGTTTTAACCAGGGTTTTAAGGGGGTCGGGAGTTCACAAGGAGGTTGAGGGATACAGAGGGCCAGCCAATAGGCCAGAACATGGTAGGAAGGTTCAGAAGGTCGGAGGGGAGGGGGATATCTTTGAGGGTGGAGCTAAAAACATCATTCCGGTGATGTGTGGGAGGGGCAGATATAGCGGGAGCAGGGGGCCAAATCGGTTTGTGGGTGCGCGCCCTCGACATGTTGT
>JANHFO010004755.1:34620-45596 GCA_032468095.1 Pareas carinatus | reverse complement strand
GCCTGCCTGCCTGCCTGCCTGCCTGCCTGCCTGCCTGCCTGCCTGCCTGCCTTTAATATTCTTTACAGTTGTGTATCTCCTGACTTGTGTTCACATTGTCTCTCAACTTATATTTAGACAAGTATAGATAGTTGAGAAAATTCAACTTCCAGGTGTATTTTTCTGCTGCTCCTTTAAAGTATAATTTTCCCTTGTATGTAACCTTGATGTAGAACATTCCAGTTTTAATACCCAATAGAGACTTTTTTTAATTAATATTATTTCTTGTGCTTTTTTCAAAATAAAAGATGATCCTGCACTGCACAATGTCCTTAACATTTCAGTCATTTCAGGGTTTCCCCTTCAGCGTCCAACAATCTATTTATAAGGCAAGTGTATATTAGCCATTGTGCTTTGTAGCATTTGTGGCTTTGTAGCATTTTTAACACCGACAGTTCTAGAAAAGGGTAGAGACTAACAGGGAAGTTTAAAAAAAAGGAATTGCTATTTTAAAGCTGATTCTTGAGCATATAAGTACCTTTTGATGCTTTAATTTGGATGCATCCACTGAGTTTAATGCATATTATATTGGTATTGATACAAACTCACAAACATACGAAAGTATATATAAAGTAAGGTTTTTCCCAGTGGAAGGAAATTGATGAGCAATTATTCTCCAGGAACAGAAAGTTGGAAGAATACAGCTGCTGGGAAATTGTCCAATGAGAGATCGTATTAGCCTGAATTTGGGACCGAACACTTTGCAAGCTATTGCCAAAGTGCCTTAATGGAGTAGCACTCTCTTAAACAGACTTAGGAACTGATAAACACAAGCACAGGGCAAAAGGAGCTTAGAGGTACAGGGCAGGGATGCTTAGAGAAAGGAGTTGGAGACTTTCCCAAGATATGAAAAGGAGCAGGTTAAGATTGATCTCAGGAACAGAAAGCAATAGGAGAAAATTCAAAGGCAAAGAGAAGACTGATGAAAGGAACAAGCAAAAGACATTTGCAGTGGAACCCTCAAAGCAATTCTTTGCATGCATTTGGGCAATGGAGCAATAGCCGTCTTTGTCTCCTCATTCCTTTTTCCTTCTTTCCAAATCTCTCTATACCCATCAAGGTCTTTTAGTTCCATGTCTTTCGACTGAGGCTTCGCCTATATGTTGTTTATACCATCTTTTTGTAGGTGGTGGAAAGGGGCTGAAGGGCAGTATAAAAATGCTTAAAATAAACAAATACAATCTGTTATGGAACCAATAATGCATACAGACTCTTTTTTTTAAAAAAAATCATGTTGTAAAGGCAACACATTTTAGGTATTCTCCCTGATATATACATTGGTTCTTAGCAGCCTCGTAAGACGCTGAGCTTGTCCATCGGAAAGTCAGCAGTTCGAATTCCTAGCGCCACGTAACTGAATGAGCTCCCGTGACTCGCCCCAGCTTCTGCCAAACTAACAATTCGAAAGCATGTAAAAATGCAAGTAGAAAAATAGGGACCACTTTGGTGAGAAGGTAACAGTGCTCCATGCACCTTGGGCATTCAGTCATGCTGGCCACGTGACCACGGGGACGTCTTTGGACAGTGCTGACTTTTCGGCTTAGAAACAGAGATGAGCACTGTCCCTAGAGTCGGACATGACTAGTACGTATGTGCGAGGGGAAGCTTTACCTTTTTATCTATCATAATTTCAACTGCAGACTCAGTGGTTGATCTGGCCAGTGTGGAAGATTTGTGATCTCGGCAATCTGTCAATGCCTCACTGTTGGTCTGATTGCTGAATTAAAGTCCCTGTCATGTTTGTCGCCTGAATGTCAGGAGGATAATGGTGGTAATGGACAAAGCAACCCACACTTTCTGCTTCTTATGTTTCCCTGGTTCAATCTCTGATAGGGGCAGGGTTCACATTTTAGAGATACCTAGTTCATTCTTCTATAAGGTTACGCTACGGTGGGTGAGACAGCCATACATGTAAAAGCACCAGTCATTATGAGAGTGCATAACTGCCACTACTTTTCTACCCATGGATTGATTCTTAATAAACCCACCATTCACTATGATGGACAACATTTTGTTCCGAGCAGAACGTATACTCAATATATGGATTTCTCTAGAAAGCTTCCCTTGCTGTGTTGGTGACTAACTAGCAGGGAAACTGTCAACAGTTCACTTTCTGTTGAATAGAATGGAATAGAATGGAATAGAATGGAATAGAATGGAATAGAATGGAATAGAATAGAATTATTTATTGATCAAGTGTGATTGGACTCATATAAGGAATTTGTCTCTGGTGCATATGCTCTCAATGTGCTAAGAGGCTACAAGTGACATACCACGATCATAATCATAGAATACATCCATCATGTCACAAAAATGTTCATTATGGGAGGAAGGGAGGGAGGGAAGGAGGGAGGGAGAGAGGGAGGGAGGAAGGAAGGAAGGAAGGAAGGAAGGAAAAGAGAGGCTGAAAGGTAAGGAAGAAAGGGGAGAAAGGAGAGAATAAGAGATGGAGAATGAGAAAAGAATGAAGAAGACAGGAAAATAATGGATTCGACATTCTCCTGCTCTTTTCCAAAGACAAACTGACATTCAGTCTCATAACCCAAACAATTGATTGCTTTTATTTGACCAATAATGTTATTTAGTATCATACAACCATGGAAAGGAAAGTGGGATGCCAACATAAAACAAACAAACTTTCTTGGAAGATCTAATGCATGAACCTTCATAGGACATTAAATTGAAAGCTCCCATCTCCCATTTGAATCAGCTTTGTGAACTGGATGGATCACTTTCATGAGCAAAAATGTATTCATTTTTCTCAACTGATTCATTCCCCGCCCTCCAAATCAATTCGATCCAATGCAATTATTTTATCAAATAAAACTGGCTCAATTTTATGAATCAAACAGCTGATTCAAAATAGCCTGGTCAGATTCATATCCCTGTGCTGATCATAATATGCCAACTTGATTGTTTCCTATGTATGACTACTTTTCTCCACTTGTGTCAAGTGACATTTAAAAGAACTGTTTTTGAGACGTGTCTCTATCAAAGCTTTTGGGGCTAAGTGTAGGCTTACAACCTTAGGATTAGATCCTTTGTAAAAGAACATCATGTTAAAAGAGGTTTTAATATATATTTGATTTTGAAGCTGAGGCACAAGCCCTTCAGAGGCCGCTGGACCACAATTCCACTCGTCACTGGGATTGTGGGAACTATATTGCATAGAGTGCACTCTCTTTCCCTTGGTGGAAAATACCATGTTGTTAAGGGGAAGGTGAAGAATTTGGCTCAAATTGCTTTGCTGATCTGCACCTCCCACCTATATACCGGCACTGACTTTTGTGGATGATGGGCCATGGACTCTTCATCCCAGATTCCAGTTAAATAGCAACTCCAACTCCCTACTCAAGCAGGAAATCCTATGCCATTCCAGACAAATAGCTGTCCAGTCTCTTGAAATGCTTTGTGACATGATGATGATGCTTCGTACCAGGATGACATGATGAATATACTTTACGATTACGAATGTTCCTAATATGTACACAACATGATGAATGTACGTTATGATAATGAATGTATCTTAGGATTGTGATCATTGTTTGCCAATTATAGCCTTATAATTGTAACCACAGTTTGTCAATTGTAGTTTGTATATAAGTATTGAGCATGTACACCAGAGACACACTTGGCCAATAAATTCTATTCTATTCTATTCTATTCTATTCTATTCTATTCTATTCTATTCTATTCTATTCTATTCTATTCTATTCTATTCTTAAAAGCCTCCAGTGATGAAGCACCCACAACTTCTGAAGGCAATCCATTCCACAGGTTACTTATTCTCACTCTCAAAAGTTCTGATTCCTCCCCTTCATTCTTTTTTCTTTTTAAATTTGCTTTCAAGGACTTTGAATACAGATACAGTATTTTGATGCTCAATGAGACTTATATCTCATTCCTTACAAAAACAAAACAAATAGCCCAATAATGTAACCTTATTATTTTTAATACAGTGTTTCCTCAAAAATGAGCCCGAATCGTATAGTCATTTTTGCTCCAAAAGACATAATATGGCTTCTTTTCTGGTTAGCTCTTATTTTTGTGGAAATACGGCACTAAATGCATCCATCTGGGTAACGATCTTAACTGGGGCTTATTTTTGGAGTAGGGCTTATATTACAACCATCCTGAAAAATCAGGCTAGGGCTAATTTTCCGGTTAGGGCTTATTTTGGGGGAACGGGGTATTATTCTGGCTCTAATATTTAGCTTTCTTTAACCATTCTCATTCATCTTTACATACATATTTTCAAATCTCACTGTGTCATTAGAAATGTTTACTTCACAGTGTTCATACTGCTAGTCTTCATTTCCAATTATTTTAAAGGTTACATCTGTGATGTTTAAATGTATCCCGAAAATGCAGGAATCACGGCCATCACATGTTTGCAATTAAGCTCTCCTATTATAATTATGTAGTTAAAGTGATTTTATCCTGCTGTTTAGCCACAAAAGTTCCCAAGGCAGATTATGGGTAGAAAAGTTCCAAGAGATTGCAGCTGACAATCTGGAGATCTTTTTTTTCTCAACTCAGGTTTATAATTTAAAAACTATGGAAAAGAAGAAACATGCCTGGATGTAAATGAAGCTGATACGTACTTCTTAGAGCTACGGTCTTTACACACTGGGTGAAAATGCTTCAGGTACAGAGAGTTTGATTCAGAATCAGCTGCTTAGTGCTCACCCTTCCGCGATACTTCGCAGAAAACCCATTTGGGAATAACATGGAAATGACAGTTCCTGTTTTTTACACTTTGCAACCAAGCATATGATTAAGCGCTTTTGAGCATCGGGGACTTAAAAGGCAAGCTGTCAAAAATAGGATCTAATAAGTAAGTGTCAATGAAACATTTCTGTGGAAGAACAGAGTGGAGGTCTCACAAATGTAGCTTGGAGATTCCTTACCTTTGGAATTGATTACCTGTTATCTCTCCAGTATGTTCCTTCCATTGTTCTCTCTTGCTTGCCTGCCAACTTTTCAAATCCCCTAAACAGCCTCTCCAGCAGCTGCAAATGTATTTTACTACAAGCAGCAGCTCTTGAAATGCATCCAACTCTCCTGTAGTCCTGGAAATCTTGCAAATTGAAAAACCATGGACCTCAAGGGAAAGCTGTGCTTATGATCATGTTTAACCTTGTACTAATATCCTCTTAGTATTGGAGATCCTGAACTCACTGATTAATATCCATGGAAACAAAGAACAACCAACCCATTATCTTAGGAGTTCAAACAAGACAATGTGTAATTAATAAGTGTGTGTGTTTGAAAATAGATGCAGTATGATTCAATTGCCTTTTTGCATTCAGTGCGGAAAATGTAAATCAGCTTCCTGTTTTATAATATTTTGATCTTAGAATTATACATCTAGATAGATGCACTCTTAGGCTGCAGTGCCCTTGAACCTTTTTTGTTGCCTTCCTAAAATTCAGCAATAGAGTTCCTGAAGAAAATATTTGGCAAAATTTCTCATCATGCTACATTAAGAAACACATGAAGCCCTTCAAATAATCTGGACGCAGATAAAGCAAAGCACAATAAAGTAAACAAAATAGCCAAATCTCATATCCCAAATGGAACAGGAGAAATCCTAGTGAAGGCAGCTTACCAGATGGGAGTGCAATTTTATTTTATTGCTCTGCCTGTTTCAGCCCTTGCCTACATAGAAAGACAGTCTCTGTATACCCATTCTTGTATATCTGACTGAATAATAAATGACAATTCTGACCAGTGGCAATTCTCAAGGTGACATCTTTGTATTCACAAAAGGTCTGCCTAACATTAGCTGGAAAAGGAGAAATTGGGAGTATCTGGAGGTCACTGGATTGGGGAGGGAAATGCAATAAATTTATGGAATTCCATCTCCTCCTCCTCCATCATCTCCTTCTTCTCCTGCTCCTTCTCCTTCTCCTCCTCCTCTCTTCTCTTTGTTCCCCCTCTTCTCCTTGCCCTTCTCCTTCTCTTTGCCCTTGTCCCACTCCCTCTTCTTCTTCATTTCCTCCTTCTCCTTCTCCCTGCCCCACCTCCTTCACTCTTTTCCTTATCCTTATACTCCTTTTCCTTCTTCTTTTCCTTCTCGACTCCTGGCAATTCCCTGGACAAGGTCTTGTAATTTTCTTGATAAGATTTTTGCCATTGCCTCCTTCCTCAGGCTCAAAGAAGATGACTGGCCTAGAGTCACCCAGTTGGCTTTGTGTTGAAGTCAGGACAAGATTTCATGCATTTACAATGGGGCTATCAAGCTTAAATTGGATTTAAATTTGGAGAAGGTGTCTCTTTGCAACTTTAAATTAGACCTATATGCAGGAATTTTTGAGATCTCAGGATCATGTTGCTTTTACCGAGAATCTCCACAAAATATGTGAATTAAAAAGATTTTAGGTTGTTTATTAAGGCAAATTGAAAACATACATTGCATTTAGATCTGTATTGCAATTTTGGGCTTCTCGGGAAATATGATCAGAGAATATGAGAGCAGCAGCTTCTGGAGTGAGTTTATGTCAACTGCCAGCTCCTATAAACTTTTTGCTAAGAACTCCTGACATTATTTGATGTGTGAAACTGATCATTTTTGCTAATTTCTGGAGGAGAATAATGAAAAGACTGAATGATGCTTGTTCCAGCTATAAAATAATTAATTAAATCCAAGAATACTGTTTCATCTTCTGTATTTATATTTGGTTCTCAGAAAGAAATATCAATCAAATCATGCTGATCTCAGAGACGTCATTGACACACTTATGAAAAACATGGAATATCCTAACCAAGGTCAAATGCCATCTGTGTAAAAGCAGAACAGCTTTCTTATTTATTAAACACACAATCTAAAGTGGTGTCTGAGTGTGTGTGTGTGTGTTTGTGTGTGTAGAACACAACAGCTCGTTGAATCATCCCTCTGTTTTTACTGGGAAATCGGATGCCTACACAACAGTTGCTCAAATGCTGAGTCCTGAATGGAAACAACTAAAATCCCAAATCCCAAAACAATTCATTTGCCAGGATTGGCACTGAGGCAGGCATCACATTCACGTTGGCCAATCCCATTAGTAGGCTATTAATCAAAAATATTCCATCTCTTTTTAGCATCAGGGAGATCTGTGTCACAGCAGAAAGAGCCCTCCTACTTGGGAGCAAGGAAATAATCACCTTGACATATGCAATCCAGGTGTTTGATTACAAGAGTGTAGCCTTCACTCATGGCCTAAGAGTTTTTCTCCCCCTCTCCATGGATATTCCATTAGTGGAGTAAAGCTGTGAAGATTAGATAGGTTGTGCTTCTTCTGATTAGTTATGGTGCTTATGTTTTATATGTATGAGATTTATGCTTGTAAAGCTGCACTCGCATTTCCTAGTCTTCTAGTATTATCGTTCCATTTTTTTTTACTTTTACTATTTATTTATTAAAAATATTTTAATTTAATTTAATTTACATCTAGCAATGCTAGACGGTGCACAATATAAAAGCACAATATAAAATGATAAGGACATCAAAAAGACTGAAAGCATTCAACATTAAGAATTCAAGCATTAAAATTAACCACGAACTGGCTAAAAATAAAAGAGAGATAAGATACAAACCTCATATGTTTGCCTGGGCCAATATCATATCTCAGTTTTAGCTGTGCACACCGTGACACCTGGATCCAGTCCACAAGCTCTCCTAATAGATTTGGGGGAAACATCTACAGTATCTGAAATTGGAGAAGCCATCACCATTTACCTAAGCAAAATGGAACATACTGAATCAGAAATACGTCTTGCTGAGTGATATATAAAGACTCCCATGCCTTTCAGTGACAAATAATTGAGATCCTACAGAATAATAGAGTTGGAAAGGGACCTTGAAGGTCTTCTAGTCCAATTCTCTGCTCTGTCCAGACTTTGTACCATTTCAGACTGTCCAGTCTCATCTTGAACACCTCCAGTGATGGAGCACCCATAACTTCTGAAGGCCAGCCGTTCCACCTATCCTTGTTTAAAGTAAATGCAGGTCTTGAATGATAATGATCATGATGACAATGATGGTAACTTATTATGATGTGGAATTTAAATAATTTATAAAACAACGGTATGCTATATCATCTGCACGGATGCTCTTTTCAGCCGGAAACAGGAACAGGATCCATTTATAATTGTTCCCAGGTAGGCAGGAGGTGACAACGGACTCCTCAGACAAATGCAATATCGCTTCTCAGATAACAGAAATAACAGTGTCTCTGATGAAGACCTTGGATAGGTAGCTAAGTAGTTATTGACTCAGAGTAGCAAGAAATGCATAGTGGTAACAAATCACACACACACACACACACACAAATTGTCAATGACCATAAAAACCAAACCTGAAATGCATGCTGGGCATGATTGACTAGCTCAAGCTGTGGTCTTTAAATGAAGAAAGATCTTTGTGCCTGATAAGTGTTACTGCCTGTAGTTCCTCAGCACAAAAGGATAACCACCGGTGTCCTCTCGTAAATCTATTTTGCACACATCTGGGGCTGTTTGCAACCCGAAATCAGACGTAGGCCATAGCGAGCGCAAAATAAGCTGAAATGAACTTCTCGGGAAGAAGAGAAGGGGAAAAGAAAACCCTTTAAAAGGCCGCAGAAATTGGAACAGAGTGGAAAGGGGAAGATTTTAAAGTACTTCTTTTGATAGGAGCTTGAACAAGCCAAGCCACTGATTAATAATGCAGTCGCTGTATGTGTAGAAGCAGCAACAATCAGATCAGAGTGATTTTAGGACCAGGGTTTCCATAAACAGGGGAATTGTACAGAAAACACATTTGTTCATTTTAAAATAAAGGTAGCTTGTTGAAATATCCAGGAGATGCGTAATTCTTTGTCAGCTAACATATTGTAAACCGCCTAGAGTCACTTTGGGCAAGAGGGGCGGCATGCAAGTTTACAGAATAACAGAGTTGGAAAGGATCTTGTGGGTCTTCCTGTTCAACCTTCTGCTCAGGAAGGAAATCCTATCCCATTTCAGACAAATGATAGTCCAATCTCTTCTTAGAAACCTCCAGTGCTGGAGGATCCATAACTTCTGAAAGCAAGTCATTCCACTGGTTAATTGTTCTGTCAGAAAATTTCTCCTTAGTCCTAGGTTAGATTTCTCCTTGATTAGTTTCCATTTGATGCTTCTTTATCCTGCCTTCAGGTGCTTTGGAGAATAGATTGACCACCTTCTTATTTGTGGCAACCGCTAAGTTATTGAAAAATTGCTATCATGTCACCACTAGTCCGTTTTTTCATTAAACTAGACATACCCAATTCGAGCAACTATTCATCATATGTTTTAGCTTCCAGTCCCCTAATCATCTTTCTTTATCTTCTCTGCACTCTTTCTAGAGTCTCAGTGTCATTTTGTGTATCATAGATGCAATATTTTAAGTGTGGTCTTAGCAAAGAATTATAAAGTGGTACTAACTCTTCCTGTGTTCTTGATTCTATCCCTCTGTAAATGCAAAAATAATAATACTGATACTAATAATAATAACCAAGTCTGTGACATGGGTGAGGAGGTATCTGTTCCTTAACTCCAATGATACCGGAATGACAAAATTTGCTTAGTGGTATCATAATCCAACTAGTGACACACACACCCTTTTTTTTTGCATTTGTGTGTCAACATGAAGTGCCATTTTGATGTAGTGGTTAAATTGCTGGCTTAGAAACCAGGAGCCAGTGAGTTGTAGTGTCACCTTAGGCATGAAAGTTCACTGGGTAGACTCTGGGCTAGTCACTGTGCCTTGGTCCAACCCATCTCACAGGGTTGTTGTTGTGGGCAAATAGAAGAAGGAAAGAGTATTAGGCATGCTTGCCACCTTCAGTATTTTTTTATAAAGTAATGGAATGGCGGTAGTGGCCTAGTGGTGAAGGCACTCGCCTCCCACTCAGAAGATTGAGAGTTCAATCCCAAGTAGCCGCAGGTGTTTCTCTTATAGGGCGCAAAGAGAAAAAATGCTGTGAATTTTGCATAGGTGTCAGGAAGGGCATCCAGCTGGCAAATGTTCTGTTCCATCCAGTTGCCTCAGCTCTACTCCAAATTAAGGGATTACGTGGCTGTTAAAAAACATCTAATATTGAAGTACAAATGGAGTGGAACTTGTACTCAGACATTTCAACCCAAGTTTCAACATGTGTGTGTGTGTTTGTGTGTGTGGGTGTGGGTGTAGAAACCAGGTTAAATTAGAGCAGTTTCACAGAACCACAGCAGACAAGAATGTGTAAGTTTTCCTTCCTGTAATATGGACCCAATGCAGAAGCGACCTTCTGAAATCTACGTATTTCTCTTGAGAAGGAGAACTTTATTGGTTCCTATAGAAGATTTTTCCCTCTCAATGCAAAAAAGAAGGTCAAATGGCCAGTTTTATTCACAATTATAGCCAGGGTGTGGATGTCAAAATATCCCCACCAGCATTTGGCATAATGATTTTGGTCTCCTCTGAAGTGGCTCCTCGGAATTTTTAATCAGGTAATTTACGTCATACCTCTTTGGGGCGGGGGGGGGAGCAGTAGGAATTGCAAATGTTCTGCAAGAGGAAGGGAAGAGAAGGGACAAAGGGAAGAAAAAAGGAGAACCAGTTAAATCGGTGGTAGATAGTCTTTTTGTTTTTGCTAATTCGCTTAGGCAGAAGTGGGGTGCTCCTAACTGCATTCCTCAGATATACTGTGTAACAAGTTTCTGCTGAGTGTCGCTCTCATCTTTTTCTTTCTTTTTCTTTCTTTTTGCAAGTCTAAATGCATTGTTAACTCAAGACAAATATAGGCTATGTTAGCATGAAAATGAAATATATACTGTCTTGCTGTAGCAGAAGGAAGGTGCTGGATCCTTGGAGTCTGTTGGTCAAGCGAGGCGCCTTGCTGGATCCTGGGAGTCTGCTGGTCAAGCATGGCTCCTGGCTGTCTGACCTAATTAAGTGGTCAGCAGATGTT
>JANHFO010004755.1:11332-26327 GCA_032468095.1 Pareas carinatus | reverse complement strand
ATTAAAATCGTGGTTTGTTGATTGCAGCTTATATGTACATGACAAGATGAATATACTTTATGATTATGAATATATCTTATGCTTATATGTACACAACAAAATTAATGTACTTTATGACTATGAATGCATCTTATGTTTATGTACTTTATGATTATGAATGAATCTTAGGCAATCACAGTTTGTCTGTTATATGTACATTCATCTTGTCATACATATAAGCATAAGATACATTCACAATCATAAAATATATTCATTTTGTCATGTACATATAAGCATAAGATACATTCATGATCATAAAGTACATTCATCTTGTCACGTACATATAAGCTACAATTGACAAACCGTGATATTAATCATGAACACAATCACAATAATTTCTTACTTTGTACACTATCAGACCTATCACATGTTCTTAAAATTGTAATGAGATATTTCAGGTGAGGAGCAATGGTATTTCTAGCCTAGTTTAAACTAGATGTTTATCTTCAACCAAAACATTTCTGAGATTAGTTGCCAAAAATGGGTACTATTGCTTGCATATATGCTGTAACTTTTATGCAAATTCATATTAGGGTAAACCAAAATGGCATTAGGCAATTTATTGTGTGGAAATTCAGCCATTGTCTTCACCTGGCACATAACGCAAACCAACATGTTAAATCATGATCTAGTTTGTTTGAACATAATTTGTTCTGTGACTAGCTAATTTGTTTGCTAGTCTGGATTTGGCAGGTTGTATAAACGACTTAATTCGGTGGACCTCAATTTAATGGAATTTAACAGAAAACCAGAGTTGGGTGGGACCTTGGAGGTCATCTAATGTAACCCCCTGCTCAAGCAGGAAACCCTACCCCATTCCTGACAAATGGCTATCCGGTATCTTCCTAAAAGCCTCCACTGATGAAGCAACCACAACTTCTGGTGGCAAGCTGTTCCACTGGTTAATTGTTCTCACTGCCAAGAAATGTCATCTTAGTTCTAGGTTGCTTCTTCCCTTGATCAGTTTCCATCCATTGCTTCTTGTCTTTCCTTCTAGTGCTTTGGAGAATGGTTGACCCTCTCCTTTTTCTGGCAGCCTCTCAAATTTTGGAAGACTGCTATCATGTCACCCCTAGTCCTTCTCTTCACTGAACTAGACATACCCAATTCTTTACATGTTTTAGCCTCCGGTTCATTAACCATCTTTGTTGTTAATACTCATCTGAGTTTGGAGCGTTGTGTGCATCTAGTTATTTTGTGATGGAAGGTCATTCTTGAGGAAATCTATTTATGTACTTGCTAAGAATTGACACTGACTTGGTGTCACAAAAATCAGTCAGTGATGGAAGAGGGGTCTGAAATTTGCTAGCTCTTTAGTTAGGTCTCAGCCCAGGCAATTTCATTATTCAAGATCCTGTTTTCCTGATGATCTCTAGCAAAAGCAATTATTTTGCATGCTGGTTTCTAGCCAGATGTGCCATAAATTATGGCAGTAATCCACCCTCGTTCCCCATCCCCCCCCCAGTTCCTCTTTAGATAATGAAAATCAAATTTGGGCCATGCATGCAGATGCTTAAACATTTAAAGAACCACATTGTTGTTGTTGTTGTTTTAAAAAATCCTCTTTTGCAACCGCAGTTAACTTCGAAAATAATATAATCTTCATTGATAGGATCTTTTTAAAAAAAACATTTCAAGAGAGAAGATTCAGAGTAAGCATGTCCAAAATACTAGGGATGTGTACTGTTATGAGAGACATGTGTCTTGATTTCCCACATGATTTTAGGCTGGTTTTAATTGGGTTTTATTAATTTTAAATTTGGTTTTAATTTTTACTCAGCCTTTATTTAATTATTTTAATTGTTGCTTTAACTTGTGAATATATATGTTTTTATGGCTGTTCATCGCGCCCTGAGTCCTTTGGGAGTAAGGCGGTATATAAATTAAATTAATAAATAATCAATAAATAAATGTATTGCTTTGAGCTTGGGACAAAACTCTACAACAAAAGTTGAGTAGGAAAAAAAATCAGAAAAGGTCTGTCCTGATTTCAGAATATTTAGAATATTTTCCTGTTTTTTTTATTCTCTTTGTGGAGCACTTGAAGCTGTCTCTATGATTAGAAGCTGCATTTCAAGCTTTGAAACATGCTGCATATCCTTACCAACTAGGACGCAATTTGCTTTCAATTAAGAGGGGATATTCTTTTTTTTATTTATTTATAATAAAACCTAGTAAGTATTTCGACATAAACCAGCCTTCTGAGTGCACAGTTCACCAATCTCAACGATCTCAGATATATGATCCATCTTTTCTAACACATTTTGATTCTGACTCCTTCGTGCTTCTCTCCAGCCATATATAAAATAAGTTCCAAATTTGAAAATAATCTGAATCTTTTCCTTTCATTCTCATCGTCAGTCTGTCCATTTCTGCACAGTCTAATATTTTATTTATTTTTTCTTCTTCTGGTGGTGTTTCTTCTGTTTTCTGCAAAACGAATTCTTGCCGAATATAATATAAGGGAATATTCTTAGCGCATGGTACTTAGGACCAGAGGACAGCAGATTTTGGGAAAAGAAGCTGGCCAAAAAAATGATTGCTTGGGTCTTACTTCAAGAAGTGTGGCCTTGAAGCATTTTACCTGGACGTAGGCCTGTGATTTGGGATAAAGATATTTATTTTGTTTTTCCCCATGTGCGTGGACTGAAGAATGGGTGCAGGAATTGGACATGTGTAGTCTAGTCAAAAGAAGGACTAGGGGTGACAGGAGAGCAGTGTTCTAGTCTCTCAGGGGCTGCCACAAAGAAGAGGAAGTCAAGCTATTCTCCAAAGCACCTGAACGCAGAACAAGAAGCAACAGATGGAAACTAATCAAGGAGAGAAGCAACCTAGAACTAAGGAAAAGTCTCCTAATAGTGAGAGCAATTAACCAGTTGCCTTCAGAAGTTGTGGGTGCTCCATCACTGGAGGCTTTTAAGAAGAGAGTGGACAGCCATTTGTCTGCTTGAGCAGGGGTTGGATGAGAAGGCCTCCAAGGTCATCTTCATCTCTGTTATTCTGAACAACAAATATATTTTTGTAGGGTAGAATTTAACTGAAGGGTGTATGCTGGATCCAAGGGCTCTGCTGGAGAAGCAAAGATCCATTGCAGTCCATGGGAGCCTCCTGGTCAAGCCAGAGGCTCCAGGGTGTCTGACCCTAATTGATGTCAATAATTGGTCAGCAGATGTTGGGAGCTGTTTTCCCCCTCCCAACTACTCAGACATTTGGGAGACCAGCACAAGGGACCCATTGATTGGCTGTTGAACCAGCCACAAAGGTATTATAAAAGACTATTTTTCCAGCGCTTGCTGGCTACATTAGTTACTTCGTTGCAATAAATGCTGTTTGAATTCACTGAGGCTTCTTCCGCTTCTTCCTTGCGCGATCGGACCCAAGCCCCTCAGATCTAACAGTGTAAGTTCCTGGTTATTAGTAAAGCACTGGGGTGGAAATAGACTTGAAACTCCTGATTCCTTGGATGTTTCAGTCTAATGGCATCCATGGGCTGTTGGAAGTAAAGCTGCATTCCAATACATCATAAAGAATTGAAGATATGAAAGTCTGGGAGACATCCTTTAATCCTTGGAAGTTAATGGGATTTTAATATCTTATCTGTCACCCTTCTGGCTTGACCTAGCTCCTCCTCCTATTCCTTTCATCTCCAGTGTGATCTGGTCCTCAGCCCCAATAATATCCCTCCCATTGAGTATTCTCCTTTCTCTCGCAAGATTTCCCGTGCAAGGTGTCAATCAGAGTTTTTCCTTGAATTCTCATCATCGGGATAATATAAAATCTGTCACTCTCTCTATCTTTGCTCAGGAGAATTACTGTGAGATTGCAGAGTGTCTGCTTCAAAGGAGGAGGTGGGAAGGCAAGAAATATTTCAAGGAGTGAAGCCAGAAGGATTAAAAGTATCATAAAAAAGTGCCTCTGCATTGGTTTCCATAAGGTTTCTCTGCAAAACTCGTTTTAAAATACGTGAAAGGTTTAGCTCAACCTTAAACAAGGAACTTCATCCATTTCTGCAAATACGTTTGGTGGTTTAATATATTACAGTGTATATATTTGCACACACAATAATTGCAATTAGGAGGTTAATATGATTGTCCCTTGTGATTAACCACAGAAAAAAGTGTTAAAGGAAAAACATATTTCATGATCAAGACATTTTACAAAAAAATAGCATAGGATCCTAGAGTCCATGTATTCCAATCATAAGCGTAATTATTCCCGATGATTTCAGCAGAATTATTTTCTTGTATAACAGCATTCCCTCTCTATAAATTTCGAGTCAATTTAAAAACTGCACTGAGGTAGAAGCAAATCAGATTTGGCATTGAGAGCGGTGTCATTTTGTCCTCTATTTAATGCCAAGTACAGTACATTTTAAAATATTCCCCTCCCCTCTTTCAATATGCGTAATGTAGATATGCCTGTGTGAGCACTAATGTTAGTTTAGCGTTCGTATAAAACTCGGCCAGAGATGATCAGCTTGGTTGAAATAATCCCTGTAAATGGCAAACGTGCCAAGTGCACTTTTTGCAGAGATGTGATGGGGAAAGATGATGGAGTCCCTGAGGGTTTGACTCCACTACTCATTTTCAACTCTAGGGGGTGGTGTTCATCTCCGGTTCAAGGCTATTCAGCCAGCACCATCAGAAGACATATCCGTAGTCATGTGGCCAGCATGATATCACGGAGCGTTGTTTCCTTCCCACCAAAGTAGTACCTATTGATCTACTTGCATTGGCAGGAGCTGGAGTGAGAAGCTCACCCTCTGTCATGTGGCACCCCGGTCTTGAACCTGGGTTGTTGGCTTTCCAACTGACAAGCCACTATACCACCCCATTGTGATGTTTATTAGTGCCTATTCTCAAATCAATGTGTTTAAAGTCAGAGTAGCCGAGGCCAATTCCATGAGAGGTATATACCATGTTTGTCCCCTACCCAAATAAAACAGAGTCTGATATTAATTTTTGCTCCAAAAGACTCATTAGGGCTTATTTTCCAGTTAGGTCTTATTTTGGGGGAAATACAGTACTTCAAATACATCTACCCGGCTGACGATGTTAACTGGGGCTTATTTTGAGGTGAGGTCTTATTTTCGGGGAAATAGTGTTTTTTTGTGGGGAAGGAAATAGCATTACGTAAATTTACCACCTTGAGTTATTTATAAACATTAACAAAGGCTGGTAAAAAAAACCCAAATAAATAAATAAATAAAACCCTAGAATGCTTAGGGCTTTTTTTTAAATCATCAGGTTAACAAGCAGATACTTCAGTTGAATTGAGTTGCTCCATCATTGAAACATCATAATAAGTAATGTTTCCTCCTTTTTTAAAAAAAAATTAGGCTTGTGAGGAGGAAGAATATCTTTTTGCCTCTTTCATTCATTTTATTTCTTTTTGGATCTTTCTGACAATCTACTTATTTTCCTCTATCTGTGCATTTCACATTAACAAACGGGAGGGGAAAAAAGGTTATGTTCCTTTCCTTGGGACCCTCTGTCTCCTTATTTCAGCAGCGTAGAGTCAGAAATTTGTTGGTCAGACACATGACATTTGCAGTGTGGGGAAGATGCTTCAGAAAGGAAGGCAGAGATCTGACTTGCACCCTGCAAATTTAATAATTAAGAACTTCTCACCTGCTCTCATTTATCCCTGAACTGCTACTACTGAGCCAACTTTTTGACATTTTGAAGCTAAGCAGATGGTGATTTTGTACTATCTGTGCGCGAGAGAGAGGGGGGGAGGGATAGAGACAGAGACAGAGAGAGAAGGGGAAAGAGAGAGAGAGAGAGAGAGAATCACTGTGATTTATAAATATAGCGCAGGAGTTTAAGGTAGGGAGAAATAGCACAGGGCTGTGTTAGAGGAATTATTGTTAAAGGACAGGAAACATTCAGAATCAGAATCAGAATTTATTGACCAAGTGTGGTGTCTGGACACAAAAGGAATTTGTCTCTGGTGTACATGTTCTATACCTACATGCATACACGAAACAAACTGATCACAATAAAAGACGCATTCATAATCATAAAGTCCATTCATCTTGCTATATGCATATAAGTATAAGATACATTCATAATCATAAAGTATATTCATCCTGTCAAGTACATATAAGCATAAGATACATTCATAATCATAAAGTATATTCATCTTGACAAGTACATATAAGCATAAGATGCATTCGTAATCATAAAGTACCTTCATCTTGTCAAGTAGATATAAGCATAAGGTACATTCATAATCATAAAGTATATTCATAAAGTAAGTTTGCTTATTTATTTATTTGATATGGGACTTTGGAGTTAACTGGGCAAGAATGGATTTTTAAAAAAGCTTCGTGTGGATTTATAGAGACAGAGACAGCTATGGATTACAGCTGTACAGGTACTCCTCGATTTGCAACAGTTAGTTTAGTGGCCATTCAAAGTTGCAACGGCACTGGGGGAAAAAAAGTGACCTCTAACCATTTTTTACACATAGGACTGTCGGGGCATCCCCTTTGGTCATGGGTCAAAATTCAGACACTTGATAACTGACTCATACTGATGGCAGGTTTCATCATCCCGGGGTCATGTAATCATCTTTGGCGTCCTTCTGACAATCAAAAAGTCAACGAGGAAGCCAGAGTTGCTTAATAACTGTGGCAAGAACGGTTATAAAATGGGGCCAAACCCACTTAATAAACGTCTCATTTAGCGACATTTTGGGCTCAATTGGCATCGTAAGTCAAGGACTACTTACATAGGCTGGTAGACCTAGAAAGCTCTTTATTGCTTGGAACCCACAGGACAGTCTCCCAACTGAGATCAATGAGAATAGCAATCAAGTGAGAAACACCACTTTCTCCTCCGTTTTAGGGAAATTGAGAGTAGCTGGAAGCCAGAAGATGCTGCTTTTCTGTGAGAAATGCTCTGGGTTTGTCTCCCAGTGGAGATCAGGCTATCTTCTCTGCCATAGACTGAATTGCTCTCTAGCGTGAGTCTCATTAAAAGGATAGCAGTCCTTAAATTATCTCTCAAAGATCCTAAGCTGTGAAGAATCGTTGCCAGCCGTCTCCTGTTCCAGCATTTCAAGAGCAAGTTTCTTATTATTGCACTTGTTTTCCTGGGATGGATCCTCTTAGCCAGACACTCAAGCATGCGGTAGCTTTTGAGAGACTCTTACATTTGCTACCTCTGATCACTGGGTTTTGTGGCATGCCAGCAGGGCTGGTGCAGTTAGTTGACAAATTTGGGCCCTCCTGGGAAGGATCTTCTCATTGCATCTTTGGGGGAGATGCCAAGTTGTGCAGGATAATTGGCAAAATTTGACTTCTCCTCAGCAGGACTAAAAGAGCAGTTATTTACTTCGCCGTTATGGATGTTGCAGCTTTACTGCCTCTGATCACCCGAGTTACTGAAGGGAGAGTAATGCAAAAGTTGGCAAGCAATGGGCCCTCCTGGGAAACCCCCCTTCGTCAGGTAGAGGATTTGCTTGTATAGGATTATGGCTTATTGGCTGTACTTCAAATTGGTTAGTTAATTAGCAGAGCCACCAGGAATAGGCTGGCACAGTGAAATATAAGATCACAGAAGAAAGAGCTGATATTTGACAAGTGGGGAGGGTAAATTTATTCCCTATTATTAATAATAACAAAAAAATGGTAATCTGATAGTATTAATAGTAATAGGTGCCTTGAGTGCACAATCCCAGAACTGGAGCACCACTTGAATTCCGGTCGCATTGACAAAGCTGCCATCAGTCAATTGCAAAAGGCAGCTTTACTCAGAACATTCATCCAACATCATCAAATATCTACATCTGCCTGTCTTTGGGAGGGACTCGATAGGTGGACCAAATGCCAAATCCAGCCTACATATCTGGATGACTGTGCCATCATTATAAAATCAGTAAGGATTCAACAGTGGTAGCCCGCCATCCATCTATTCATTGTCAAGACGTTTAAGCCTAATCCAGTTACGCAGGATTAAAAAGTAAGGATTGATCCAAGAAGGCCGACACGGTTGGTCATCCTGAGTCTATATCCAGAGTGTTCAGGCTAAAGCCCAGTTGTGTTGGCAGGATTAACATAGAGTAGCATGCCATTGGAGGTCTTCTAATCCAACCCCCTGCTTGAGAAGGAGACCATGTACCATTTTAGACAAATGGTTGTTCAGTCGCTTTTTGAACGCCTCCAGTGATGGAGCAACCGCAACCTCTGAAGGCAGGCCATTCCACTGGTTGATTGCTCTCACCATTAGAAAATTTTTCTTTAGTTCTAGGCTGCTTCTCTCCTTGGTTAATTTCCATCCATTGTTTCTTGGCTTGCCTTTTGTTGCTTTGACGAATAAGTTCCTCTTCTTTGTAGGAGCTCCTCAAATATTGGAACGCTGCTATCATGTCTCCCCATGTCTTCATTAGACTAGACATTCCCAATTCCTGCAACCGTTCTTCATACGTTTTAGCCTCCAGCCTCCTAATCATTCATTTTTCTAAAACAATTTTTATTGCTTTTTTACTTAATAACAAAAGCAGTCTTTAACAATAATGTAGAACAAATATGGCAAAGATTAAAAAAGCATATTATATTAAATCATTTTAACAGTAAGCCGTACAGTTTTATACATACTTCTCTAAGGCAAATATTATTTAAATACTTATATATTTTAATATATTTATATAGATATCATAATGATTATCCTATCTTTTGTTATTTAACTTTTTACTTTAAATACTTGCATTCAATATGTAGAGCTAGTCCTTCATAGATTACAGTATTCCATCATCTAATAGGTATCAAAAAAATCAAAGACAATCCATTATATATAACCTGGACAACTGCTATCTTCCACCTCCTCCTTTCCTTTAACATTCTGTATTTGTCCTGTCTTGTTGCTCTTCTCTGCCCTCTTTCTGGAGTCTCAACATTTCTCAAGGTTTGCTTTCTCACAGAGGGGTCGAAAAAAGCCATAAATAACATATGAATGAAACATTTTGGCCTCTGTTTGAATTCATGAGCAAAGTCAACACATTATGGCTCATCATATTGAGCAAAGTTAACACATTATAATACATCATATTGAGCAAAGTCAGCACATATGGCTCATCATATTGAAGTAACTGAGAGTAAAAGAGGGAAACATAAAGTATCATTTGTAACCCTCCGAAAGGACTCATTTAAATAAAGCAATATAACCCATTGGTTTGTTACTGTCAGTGTGGAAGACGCCATCATATCACCCATCTCTCTCCTCTTTCAACTTCTCCATATATGGAGCTGTAGCATTTATTGCCTTTAAGAACCATAAAAACAGTAGGAGATCCATTGAACGTGCAAGGAACTTTAAAACTTTATGAAGTGCTTCAAAGACACCTAACTGGATTCTCTTCTTTGAAGTATCTCCTCACTCTGATTTACAAATCTGCTTCAGTAGAGTCAGTCAATTGAAGCTTTATTGAACTGAGACACCCCTTCGAACCTCTCCACAGTCCTGGGATTAGCACTTCCAAATCAGTTTAGAAGACACTATCTCTGATCAAATGGCAGTTCTGTCTAATTAACTAAAATAAAGATCTATCTTGGAGATCAATTGGATTTCCAGTTGATGAGTACAGCCCATTGAAGCAGACAGAGGAAAGAGGTTAGTAAAATCTGAATTGTCTTATCAAAAGCAGAGGAAAGAGTGGTTAGTTAGGGGGAGTATGATTAATAGAGAACAGAGGAGAACTTCACTAGCAATAGTTCTTGTCATTAAGACTCCAATTTCTTCATCTTTGTAATTATGAATCCTTTCTTAAAAAATAATAAATAAATCAAGTGAAAGGGTATAATTTCATCCCAATCAATCTAATGCTTTAACATTTACATAATTTTCATATTATTACATTTCATAAAGCAGCAGGACTCCCCCCGTGCATCTTCTATATATAGTCCATAATCAAAACATTAAAAGAATAAGAGAGTTTGGTGGAAAAGAAAAGAAAATTGCATGATGAAATTCAGAGAAGTACAAATTGATTAGGAGGATTACAATCTGAACATTTGTTCAGGAAGTGTGAATGTTAAGGGTCTGTATTATTTGATGACCCCAAATTATTTAACCCCTTCTCAGAAGTAAGATAGGTTTAACTGAGCTGAACTTATCTAACTTTGTATTGGGCAAAATGCCTGATGTGAGAAATTTCATACAACACGGAGGGAGGGAGGGAAGGAGGGATGAGTGAATGATGAAATGAATGAATGAATGAATGAATGAATGAAGCAAGGAAGGAAGGAAGGAAGGAAAGAAGGAAATGAGGAAGAAAGGATGGAGGAGAAAAGGAAGGAAGGAAAGAAGAGAGAGAGAGGAATGAATAATGAAATGAAGGAAGGGAGGGAGGAGGGAGATGAGGAAGAAAGAAGGGAAGGGAAGGAAGGAAGGAAGGAAGGATTCAACTCACATAGCATCAGCCCCACTAAATTGACCTGACCCAGAATAAACTTCTGGGAACAAATAAATTTTTATTGAGATTGACTAATGACTGCATCTTGCAAGACAAGCTGTGCTTTGCATTCTCCTGATTGTTGTATTCCAGTGATTTAGAAAGGTGTCTGTCTAAAGTACCTTCAGATTTCTTCTTCCTTGGATTAAAACATGCTTCAGTTCATTCACCAAGACAACGGCTCTTACATATTGCTGGCAAGGTCATTGTTCTTACTCTCTACATAGAGGAGGAAAGCAAGATCTTTTGTTTCTTTTGACTGTTGATCAGAGAAAGATGAACATTAGGAATGGTGCTTATGAGATCTTAGTGCAAAATCTACTCCCTCAGAATGGGATTGTTATTGACATCGTAGAAGGAACTAAGCAGTGGTCAGTGGTGTAAAATAAGAGTGAGCTTCTAGAAATGGACAAAACATTGTTACTTTTCTGGAAATAGTTGCTCTGGCATTTTCGAACGTAGCTAAGAAAAGGATGACGCTTACGAATTTGAAGTAGCATCCAATATCTGTTGGAGAATAAACATTCCAGTTGGGAGGAAGGATCAAGTGAAGAATTAGTCCCAAGAAGGCAAGGACTGATCCTGAATCAGAATCAGATTTCCCAAATGCCTTTGAGCCTTATCTAATCTTTCCCAGGCAAAAGCTGTCAGTCTGGGGAGATTCTTGTGAAATAGGCATAAAACAATAAAGTATTTGGTTTGCAGTCTACACGTGTGGGTCTGGTTGTCTGCGCCTAACATTATTTCGGTTTATACTTTACCTGCATCCTCCAGAAATAAAAATGATTGTGTGTTATTTTCCTAGAGTTGTTTAAAAGGACTTCCAGGTTTTTCCTGCCTTCTTTCACTGGTCCTATAGTTCTTTTGACTGTCAATTCTGACAAGTTCGGGACCTTTTTCTGATGGTGCGGCATGCAATTACACAGAAGGAAGAATGAAAAGGAAGAACCTTTGGAGGCGGGCAGACATTAGCTAGCAGCTTTGAAATGGGGGTGCCTGAATGAGCTTGGAGAACCTGCCCTTGAAATTCTCCAAGAATACACTTGATGAACTAACCCTTAAGGTGAAACTCCTTCTATGGAGCCAAGCTTTGCAAGAGAATTAGGTTGCTAGGATTCTGCCTTCCACAATTGCATCTCATAAATAGATGATAGTGAACTAGAGATGTATTCCCCCTTCCCATGGGTTGAAAATAGCTCTGTAATTGTCAATAGTAAATGCCAAAGCAGATCAGCAGACAAAGGTCGAGTAGTTTTTAATTAAAACAAACAAACAATAGGCTTGAGTAAAATGGCATCTAATGTATTCTGCAGGATGTCAACATGTAGAAAATTCATTCCTCCACCACCTTTACAAAGACGTTTCTAAAAGGATTATTCCTTTTGCATTATTCCTAGATTTCGCTTCATGCTTTTATTTGGAAAACCTTGTGCCATGTGGATGCCAAGGAGCGACTAGCTGAGGTTCTGTGTTATTAGAATACTAGCGCTACTACAGAAGGCCAGGGCTTCTATGTCTAGGCAAGCAAATTGATCAGTTACTCTAAGGATACAGCCGAAAGCTGGACTGCCTTCTTGAGGCATGGAAGGATTTAAAATGGACGGCCATGTAAAGTTTATACCGGTTGATGGCTTACCTTTACTCAGGCATTATTGACTTAAAGGGAGGCTGTCATCTTGAAAATGATTATATCTGAAAATGGTGTGCTTACCGTTGCTATTGATTAATACAACTGAAGGATGTTGGGGAGAAAAAAAAATCTATTTTCCACAGGCTGTTTATTTTGTAATGTCACCACGCTTTATGCTGTTATATAGAAGCTCTTTATTTGCCCTTACTGAACTATGGTGCTTCCAAACAGGGAGCAATATGGCAGCTTCTTAGATGTCAGGGAGGGACTGCCATACTTTGGAGGGTGTGGGGTTTTGTTGCTTCTTGCTTAAGAACGAGACATTCCTTTGCAGGAAAACAGGTTTAACATTATAGACGCTTAGCAATAACAGAATAAAAGGATAAAAGAGTTGGAAGGGACCTTGGAGGTCTTCTAGTCCAACCCCCTGCTCGAGCAGGAGACCCTATACCAATGATGGTGAACCTTTTATAGGCCCAGTGCCCAAACGGCAGCTCAAAAGCCATTTATGTATCACAAAGTGCCAATATGGCAGCATGCACCCCCCCCTCATGGCCATCAGCACCCTCTCAGGCCCCTGATGACTCCCTCATACCCCCCGGCAATCCCCTGCCAGTTTTTAAGGGGAGCCATTCCGGGGCCCTCCTAGCAGCCTATCTTAGCTTCTGTAGCCTGCTGCGAGCTATGTTCCCCTCCAGGTCTTCTCCTCTCTCACCTTTGGCACAGACTCCACGCCATATTTGAGCTGCCCACCTTACCCCAGTCAGGGGAGGGAGGAAGCACTCAGATTGGACTGTTGAGCAGAGGGACGGGCAAAGTGGAAAGGGGGAAGGAGAAGGGAGCCCTGAGTCTCTCTGACTAAAGAATGTTTCTTTTTTGTTTTGCTTTGCTGGAGCAACGGTGTGCATGCCAACAGAGAGAACTCTGCGTGCCGCCTCTGGCACACGTGCCATAGGTTTGCCATCACTGCCCTATACCATTTCAGACAAATGGATGTCCAGTCTCTTCTCAAAAGCCTCCAGTGATGGAGCACCCACAACTTCTGAAGGCAAGCTATTCCACAGGTTGATCGTTCTCACTGTCAGGAAATTTCTCCTCAGTTCTAGGTTGCTTCTCTCCTTGATGGGTTCCCATCCCTTGCTTCTTGTCATGCCTTCAGGGGCTTTGAAGAATAGCTTGACTCCCTCTTCTTTATGGCAGTCCTCAAATATTGGAATGCAGCTATCATGTCACTCCTAGTCCTTCTTTGCACCTAGACTAGACATACCCAATTCCTGTATGAATCTGGTGCCAGCAATAAACAGATGAAGGTTGCTGTCCAAAGCAACAAATTTGGGTTTTCATAAAAGCACAATCATTGTTTAATTCACTTGCTGCTATTTTATATTGGTTCCTAGAAATGAAGAGATGTGTTCATGGCATTTTCTGGTATATAACTTTGGGCTGGTTATTTGTCTGTCAGCCGTAGGAAGGAGACGAGGGCAAAGCACTTCTGAGATTCCTTGCCAAGAAAACGGCTGGGTCTTGTCCAGGCACTTGCCAGGAGTCAAAAACCTGATTCAAAGACAAATGGCAGAATAATTTCACTTTATATATTAGGTTGATTTAGAGTGAGGGAAGAGATATGACTGCTCTCCCTCAGTTCAAGCAGCCGTGCATTTTAGGCTGACCTATGTTCCATAGGACACCTTCCCAGCTGAAACAGATGTAGGAACTTAGGAAGATGCCTTGTGTCAAGTTGGTTCGTGCATTTGATCATGCCCAAACCCCTTTTCTTTAGCCAGGAAATTAAAAGATGCTTGTTCCTCAGGAGGAAAGCCATGGCAAACCTAGACTGCATATTGAAAAGCAAAGACATCACTTTTTCAACCAAGATCCGTACAGTAAAAGCCAAGGTTTTTCAAGTTGTCATGTATGGCTGTGAGAGTTGGGCTATAAGGAAGGCTGAATGTTGAAGAATTGATGCCTTTGAGTTGTGGTGCTGGAGAAGACTCTGGAGAGTCCCTCGGACTGCAAGGCGATCCAATCAGTCCATCCTGGAAGAAATCTACCCTGTCTGTTCCTTAGAAGGACAAATGACAAAGCTGAGATTCAGATATTTTGGCCACCTCATGAGAAGAGAGGACTCCTCAGAAAAGGATGTGATGTTGGGAAAGACAGGAGGCTAAAGGAGAAGGGGACGGCGAAGAATCAGATGGCTGGAGGGTGTCACTGATGCGACAGGCATGAGTTTCGGCAGACTATGGGAGGCTGTGAGAGACAGACAGACCTGGTGGGCTGTGGTTCATGAGATCACAAATAGTCGGACATGACTTAGCCACTGAACAACAACAACAACAACCAATGTCCTTCTGGTGCTGTGGCTGGAAATGCACGTCAGCTTCTCTGTGCCAAGCCCCCTTCCTCCCTCTTCCAGGTCAGAATTTTATTCATGGGTAGGAAAGCCAGACTTCCTCACCATTCATGGACAAGGACCGTCTGAAGTTGGACAATGTCGATGAAGAACATGATCCAACTTTCCTAATTTTTTGTAGGTCTCTGTTTTGGAGGGCTTGTAGCCCTCCTATGACTTAGACTAGCCCTGGAAGAGAATAGTTGTAGGTCAAGGTTGACCTGCGGGGTATGTGTGTTGTGGAATTGGTGTTTTTCTTGCAAACATTTTGTGTGTGCATGCATTTCACAAATTTTTACCCATTTTAGAACCATTTGGATTTGCTGCTGTTTAAGGACTGAAACATTCTGAAACAGAAATTTGACATATGACCAGAAAGCATGCTCCCTGTCATCGTCGTCGTCATCATCATCATCATCATCATCATCGTCGTCATCATCATCATCATCATCATCATCATCATCATCATCATCATCATC
>JANHFO010004753.1:85994-99601 GCA_032468095.1 Pareas carinatus | reverse complement strand
AATACATAATACATGATTGATTGATAGATACATAGGTAGGTAGGTAGGTAGGTAGAGATAGACAGACAGACAGACAGATAATACATGATTGATAGATACATAGGTAGGTGGGTAGGTAGAGATAGGTAGGTAGGTAGACAGACAGAGAGACAGATTCTGGGCTGCTGGGAATTGGGTGACATATACATTTAATAAATAAAGGTAGACTAAATTAAGCCCTTGTTCCTTTTTTGCCTGCAACAAGATTGGGGCACCAGTCTGAGCAAGCAAACACTTCCCGGGCATGAGATTTTAACATTGGTGGTGGACGGTGGCCAAAATGATCCATTGAAAAAAACCCATTATTTTCTTCCCTTAGAAAGTATTACATTGAGGTGCAGAGAAAGGAAAACTCCTTCCAGTCATCAGACCTCCCCTGGGATGAGGCTGAAAATGTCTGTTTGGTAAGCCTTCCTATCTATCTTGTAGCTGAATTCCAAATTCCCCAAAACAGGTGTATTCCCTTTGCAGGTGTTTGCTGGCAGCTAAGAGGGGTCAAAGACAGGAACCAGATCTGGAGGCTTTCTCAAAAGGACAACATGGGTTGTGATAATGCAAGGGAAGGGCCTGCTTCATACTAATTGCTCTTGAAGGCTTTCTTTACTTCCCACGTAAACAATATTCACCTACTTTTTAAAAATAATAATACAGGTAGTCCTCAACTTGCAACCTTTCATTTGGAGACCAGAGTTACAGCGACACTGGGAAAAAAATTGCGTACAACCACTCCTTGCACTTACAACCATTGTAGCATTCCCCACAGCCACATGATCAAAATTCAGATGCTTGGCAACCAGCATGTATTTGCAACCGTTGCAGTATCCCCACAGTCAATGTGGTCACCTTTTATGACCATTCCAGCTGACCTCTGATGAGAAAAGTCAACGGGAAGCTGGATTGACTTAAAGACTCCCATGATTCACTGAACAGCGAATTCGCTTAACGAACGTGGCAAAAAGGTTGTAAAATTGGACAGAGCTCGCTTCACAATTGTCTTGCTTAGCAATGTCAGATCTGATCCCAATTATGGTTGTAAGTTAAGGACCACCTTATATTTTTATCTTGCCTTTATAATCGGTCAGCATGAAGGCATGATATTTCTTCCTCCTCCTATTTTCCCTACAATAGGAACTACACTGTGAGGTGGGTTGAGTTGAGAGAAAGGACTGATCAAAAGTCACCAAGTGGCTTAAGGGAGGACAAAAACTCAGTTTCCTGGATTCTAGGCCAACACCTTTATTACAAGAGTTAGCAGTGCATGTCCTGAAAAGCCCTACATATTACGCTTGGAGGATACTCTCTCTATTCACAATGACTTGAATCAATCTGTTAATGGCATTTCCTATTAAATGATCAGGACTATGAAGTTTCTTGAATGGTAGACAGAGTTGTGCCATAGTTGTGGCCCATAGAAGCTTTTGGGTGCTAACAGAATTAGAATTAGAATGAATTAGAATGAATTAGGATTAGAATGTATTGTCCAAGTGTGCCTACACACCCAAGGAATTTGTCTCTGGTGTACATGCTCAATACTTACATACAGACTACAATTGACAAACTGTGGTTACAATCCTAAGGCTATAATTGACAAACAATGATTACAATCATAAGATACATTCATTATCATAAAGTACATTCATCATGTGTGGTACATATTAGGTGCATTCATAATCATAAAGTATATTCATCATGTCATCATGTTATGCTAGTTTCTGCTCTGAATAGACCTGTATGCTGGAGATAAATTATCTATGTATCTCCAGCATAAAGGTCTGTTCATTTATTTAGGTCTATTCGTCTGTCTGTACCTACCCACCTACCTATGTATCTATCAATCATGTATTATCTACCTATCTATATCTATCTAGATGGGTATTTTTCTGTATAGTCTTTGATGCATTTCTTTTTAAAAATTTTCTGGCAGCACCCTGCTTACCTGACTGAGCAGAGGAAAAAGGAACATAATTTTGCCAAGATTAAGCTGGAAGCATTCCTCCGGGCCTATATCGGCAATGCTGAAGAATGTAACAGGAAAGTCCAGGGAAACCTAGCCAAGCAAAAGGAAGTGGAAAAGCTTATTAAAAAGATGACCCAAGTAATACTCAGATTCATCCTTTTATATATTTCATGTAAGGGGAAAAATGTGGACTATGTTTTACTCCAGTTCATATTCATTAGACCGGTGTTTCTCAACTTCAACAACTTTCAAATGTGTAGACTTCAACTCTTAAAATTCCTCAGCCAGCTTGCTGCCTGAGGAATTCTGGAAGTTGAAGTCCCCACATTTTAAAATAACTGAGCTTGAGAAACATTGCATTCTAACACCAAACCAGTTGATGAGCACTTCCAGTATCTGTTACTAGTTCAATTTTCTTTCCAATGAAAGAGAACCAGCTTAAATGGGGCAAGAGGTGGGTAAAAAGAAGAAGATACAAAAAGTTTTGACTGATCTCCAAGCTGCCTTAATGCCATAATATTCTTACCAGTAGTGGCTCTTTCAGTCTTCGTTATTTTTAATAAACTAATAGACTACAAACAAACCTCATGTTCCTAACTGGATCGTATCCTGAAAGAGAAATATCCTACTTTTTTTGTGTATATCCCTGTAAGTTTCTTTACTTCACCAGAACTTTCCCAAACTTATAATAACTGAGACGTTCTAGGAAAGTAACTTGCGATTGTGAAGCAGCGATTTTAAAGGAGGTGCTCAACTGGGAATGAAGCAAATGTGAGTTTCTCTGAGAAATCATGAAAACAATTCAGTTTCTCATTATGAAAATGAATGGAGTAATGAAATGAACAAGAATATGTTCCTGCGCATGGAATTTATTGAACTGACCTAGTCTGTAGCTTTTCTATATTGATAAACCTTCAGTTTATCCATTTTGGATGTGATTTTCCTGCGGACTTTCCTACTTTCTAAAAAGAATCTGTGTTATGTCTGACGGCAGACAAGTCAATGATATGCTCTGCCTCTTTCTTTCTAGGATTATGTACCTGACAGAATAAATGAGGTGAAAATGAACAGCGGGACAAGGTAATGCCACTGAGTGTGATGGATTCTGCCTGTGAAGGGGGAGGCGATGTGAGGGACCACAGTAAATAGGTACAGGCAGTCCTCAACCTATGACCACAATTGAGACCAACATTTCTGTCACTCAGCGAGACAGTTGCTGTGTGAATTTTGCCCCATTTTGCTACCTTTCTTGCCACAGCTGTTAATTGAATCGCTACTCAGTTAGTAACATGGTTGTGAGGTGAATCCGGCTTCCCCATCGACTCTGCTTGTCAGAAAGTCACAAAAGAGGGATCACCCGGCCCCGGGATACTGCAACCGTCATGAATATGAGTCAGTTGCCAAGCATCTGAGTTTTGGTCACGTGACTAGGGAGATGCTGCAGCCGTTGTGTGAAAAACGGTCGTAAGTTTCTTTTTTTCCCCCAGCGCCATTGTAACTCTTGAACAGTCACTCAGCAAACGATTGTCTGTCGAGATCTACCTGTATATGGTGTGAGCAAATAAACAACTGAACTTTGACTGTCATTCTTGGGCTGGGCCTGGAATTCAGCTCCTTTATCTGAACAGAAACTTTGGCCTCCCTCTTCATTGATTCGAATTGATGGAACTGAGACATTTGCTCATTGAACTGGTAGCGGTTGAGTAACATGAAAGAACATGGATTGCACTAAAGCAGTGATGGCGAACCTATGGCATGTGTGCCACAGAGGGGACTCGGAGCCTTCTCTGTTGGCATGCAAACCAAGTCACCCTAGCATCGCCCCAGAGCTGAGCATGCTCAGAAAGAGAGCGGTGCCGGGCGATGACATCACGAGCTGCAGTTCATTAGCTAGGACTCATCCAGGCACTTGGTGCCTAAAAGGTTAGCCATCACTGCACTAAAGTGTCCTTGCCTTTATACCAGAGCTGTAAGATCTGGGCTGTAAATATTCATAGAGCCCGTAGGAGGCAGCAACGAGGCTCCAAAAATTTGCCTGCTATCACCTACTGGTCTAGATTTTTTGCCAGGACAGGACTGGTATCCTTATTTCAGTTTGACCAGAATGTCACATAACTCTGAGCGAGATGTCTGCATTACATTCTGAGCGCCATTCAGCTGCCTAAAAAACAATCCTAAACTCAGCTTGCTCAGACTTAAAAAACTATATTTTGGATAACTCCCAAGAAATCGATCGTCCTCCTGTAAACCACAGGATAACAGGCCCTTTAATATTCGGCTACACAGTCAACTGTGCCTTGCAGCCCTAAATCTGGGCAATGAGATCCTGCTGGATCTGGAGATGATCCAAACCTTTGAACTGCACTGTTACAGTCTGGAGGCAGCTCCCACGCCTTGTCGGTTTGGGGAAGGCGAAACCATTTTCGCCTGTGGGGATCTGCTTTGGCTCGTAGCTGTGAATTAAAAGATATTTGTGGTGCCTTTGAAATAAGCGTCCTCTCCTCCGCCAGGCAAAACCAGCTGCCGTGCAGCCTCTCCAAATTATATTTAAACGCTGTCCCGCGCGTGTCACCGGAAGAAGTGAAAAGACTGGTTTCATCGGCATCCAAGCTTATTGTTGCTGCGGTAGGTATCCTCTTCAGACCCGATTCCTGTTCAGACCTGATTCCGACATGACCTAATTAAACCAAAACGGTGCAGGTAATCCTCGATTTGAAATGAAATGATACGAAATGAAATCTTTATTGTCATAGTACATACTACATGTGGACCATGAGATTGGCTGAGCTTCCCTTCGTGCACTTCTCCCCCCCCCAACACAATGCAGACACCATGTTGCTATAATATTATTTTTCATTCAGGAGTCTGACAGCCCAGGGATGAAAACTTTTCTTCGGCCCGTTTGTGCGGCTGCCTATCCTTCTATATCTCTCCTGCCTGATGGGAGGAGGGTAAAGAAGGACTGACCAGGGTGTGAGTCATCCCTGAGGATTTCCCTCACTCTTCTGAGGCAACGGACCCCAGCAATGTCATCTAGCAGTCTCAGGGGACAGCCCAACATGTTTTGTGCCGTCCACGCCACCCTCTGTCAAGTCTTTCTATCCGCGGCTGTCAAGCCAGCATACCACACCATAATGCAATGAGTAGGGACGCTTTCGATGGTGGATCGGTAGAAGGAGGTCATCGGCTGTAGTTCCACTTTATTTTTTTCGCAAGACCCTAAGGAAGTGGAGTCTCTCTTTCTGGCCACCTGGGTCGTGATGATTTTCCAGGTGAAATCTTCACTGAGGTAGACTTCAAGGAATTTAAAGGAGGGAACTCTCTCCACACAGCCCCCCTCCATGTAAATTCACGGCCGCAATTTCCATTGCTTAAAAAAAAGGTGGTTCAGGGAGTCGTGCCTGGTTTGACAAACTATTTTTTTTACCAGTTGTTAAGCGAGTCATGGGATCAAAATGTGATCCCATGATCGTGGGGATACTGCAACAGTCACGAGGAACGATTATAACTGTTTTCTGTGCTGCTGTAACTTCAAACGGCCGCTAAATAAATGGTTGTAAGTCGAGGGCTATCTGTGGGTTTTTTGGGCTTTGCTTTTAGCTTACTATTTAAACATGGAGAGGGCGGTTGAGAAATCATAGTCTGCAGTACAAATCCTGATAATAGCTTATCGAAACTACGGCTTAGCCCCCTTTGTAAACTCATCCGCTGTCTAATTTGTTTGTTCTACGTGAGAGGAGAATTTACCCGTTGTGACCCAGCAGGCTGTGCAAACAGATTTTCCTGCCACAGGCAGACACACCAGCAAGATTTATTTGTTGACTGTAAAACACTTTGCAGAAGCATTTCTTTCGAAAGGAAGTACGATAAATTCAAAAATAGTTGAAACATTCTGCTGAAAGTAGCTGACTCTTATGAAATTCTTCCTCTGCTTTGACAGTTTTACCCCTTTCATCCCACTCTTTGTTTTTTTTAAAAATTTGCACCCTTAACTTTTGTCCTGTTTCATAAGCCTCCCTAAGCCTATATGAGGGAGATAGGGAAAGCTTTTCTTTTTTAAAATAAAACCTTTGAAATTGCAAACCAGGCTTGCCTTTGCATTGTGGGAACAATTTGGGTTTTTACATCTCACACCTGTATGTAAGTATAGAGCATGTACACCGGAGACAAATTCCTCGTGGAGGGGAGTTTTATAGCAATTACTTTAATTTAATTTAATAATTTAATTTATATACCGCCCTTTTCCGTACAACGGACTGCAGTTCTGATTATTCTTTGAAGTCTGTGTTTCTCTTGTTTGGTTGCAATGCCAAACCAGAGAGTTATTGAGGTGAAGGTGGTTGATAGCCAACATTCAGCACCCTGAGGACCAGTTATGATGGAGAGCTACTAAATCATGTTCTCGATTTCAATGAATAAGAATTTATTCTAAGAAGGATATTGTATTTCTGTCATGGTGTCAGCTCCTGAGTAGATTTGAGCTCCTCTGGATGTATGTCATATAAACTTGCTTGGAAAGAGTTTTATTTTTGTTGATTCTTTTCTTAGACTTCTAAAATCTCCCCAGAAGACGTGGAAACAACTCAAAAATGTAAGAAAAGAGCGACGAAAAGCTTAAAGAGTTTCAGCAACGGCGGTCACAAGAAGGATTTGTCTACCATCCCTTTGCATGAGAAGGAAGCAGTAAGGTAGGAAAGCCTGGGAGTACAGGTAGTCCTCGGTTCATTTAGGGACTGTTCAAAGTTACAGCGGCACTGAGAAAAGTGACTTATGACCAATTTTCACAGTTACGACCTTTGCAGCATCCCTGTGATCAAAATTCAATATGCTTGGCGACCGATTCACATATATGATGGTTGCAGTGGTCATGTGATCCCCCTTTCTGACCTCCCAACAAGTCCATGGGGAATCCCGATTCACTTAACCAACAGGTTACTAGCTTATCAACTGCAGTGATTCACTTAACAACTGAGGCGAGATGGGTCGTAAAATGGGGCAAAAATTCATGTAATAAATGTCTCACTGAACAACCGGGATCAATTGTGGTTGTATGTTGAGAACTCACTGTATTATGGTTGTGGGTTTTATAGGAGAAGCGCTTACTGTAAACTCTCAATTTACTGGATTTGGGTTTAGTGGACTTCAGTGAAAACATTCCGTCCCCCAATGTATAAATGCAATGCATAAAATCTCATTTGCTATTTAACGGACCGTCTGATTTAACAGACACCCCTTTCTGCCATTTGTCTGTTGAATCGAGGATAGATGAGACACAGCTTTGGTCAGGATGTCTTTCAATCCATTATTATTATTCTCGAAAGCTCAAACTGATGGTGATCGTGTTTTGATCTTTCAGAGGTCAGCAGAGCCAAACAAAACAAAACGCTAAAGAGATCAAGAGAAAGATCAAAGCTTCAAACGGCTCCAGTACCTCTCCTGCTAAATCGAAGAAAATTGTTTCCACGGCTGCTCAAAATACTCAGCTGAAGACCGTAGCATCCTCTTTGGATGGTACAGATAACGTTGGCACGCATTCCTGTGCACCATTTAAAACCAAAAGACAGATGTCCCCCTCCAAAGCTGGTGAAAATGTTTCAAAGAAGAACTGTGCATCTCGAAAACCTCCGGCTACCAGACCAGGTCAGGCCCTCGGATCCAAAGCCCACGAAGATCGGCTTCAACGCTCGGTCGTCTTGAAAACCAAAGAGCAGAAAGCATCAAAAGGAAATTCTGCTCGTCCTTCTCCCACATCAGCTGCCAAGATTTACAGCAACTGGCATTCAACAGCCGGAAAAAAGACCAGAAAACAATTTGGTTCAGAAAAGATTTCCAGGTCCTCTATTCTGAAAAGGCCCAGTGGTCCTAAACCCCACCAAAATGGCCCCCGAGAAAAGCTTGTGAAATGCAGACAGAAGAATCGGTCTCCGAAAGACAGACGGGAAAGGGGCAATTCGCCATCCCGAACCGCTTCCAAATGCCATCGCGTCAATTGGGCATCTGATGATGATGGTGGCGGTGATAACGCCACTGCATCTTACAGAAAGAAATGTGGACTCACGGGATGCACTCAAGAAGGACGTAACGGCGATGGTTTTTCCACAGTCCAACCAGGGACCACTTTTCTGCATGAGCTTTGCCAGGAAATGGCTCAGGAAGTACCTGGTGATTGGACTGTGAGCGAATCAAATCGGTCATCCTCCCCGAAGGAGCCGGGAGACGCCCGCACAGGAGAGGATCACGTCAGTAGCTTGCAAAGTCAAGAGCGTGTGTTAGAAGAGTCCTGTAAACAAGATGCGATCTGTATCCCGCCCGTGGCTCCAGCTGGTTGCAGATGTTCAGAGCTACCAAATGACTGCCGGTGTGAAATCAAGGAAGAGCAAGAGATGGGATTTCCTGGGAAAACCGCAGCGCTTTTGAAAAGTTTGGACAAGGAACAATCCGAAGATGAGTTCACCAACTCGTCTCTCTCAAGCAGTGGCAGTTCGTCAAGCTGGTTTTACGAACAGATGGTAAAGTGTCTTGAAATTGGATTTTTCCGTGCATTTGGGTTACCGTTTCTGGATGTTAACGTGTTATATTTACAGACAATGGCATTCCAAACAGCTGGCCAGTAATTTTCATTATTTCTAATAATATGAGAGTTAACTTGGCATTCCCGTTCCAGCATTACGCTTTTCAGAAAGATTTGAACTAACCCAGCATTTCTCAGCCGTGGCGACTTTAAGATAGGCGCCAGAATTCCCCAGCCAGTGTCAGGTGCAGGGAAATAAGCATGAAACAATGAGTGGCTCAGAATAACTTCTTTATTGCTGTGTGCCTATGGACAGGAATCTTGCCAGACTAAAGCACACTCTGCATAAGATACATATTGGGAAGGTTTTAGGGAGGATCCCTTCTGGGCCTCTTTCTGCCTACCAACGACTCAAGGTTGATTCGTCTTTTAATTCCTTGAGAAAGAGCCCTACTCTCCTGCAAACCAGCACCAGATTCCATCACATCCAGCCATGGGGAATTCTGAGAATTGGAGGTCCACCCATCTTAACGTTGCCAAGGTTGAAAAACACCAGGCTAGACCATAACAAAGGGGGCGCGGTGGCTCAGCGGATAAAGGCGCTGAGCTTGTCGATCAGAAGGTTGGGAGTTCAGCAGTTTGAATCCCTAGTGCCGCGTAACTGAGTGAGCTCCCGTGACTCACCCTGGCTTCTGCCAACCGAGCAGTTCGAAAGCATGTAAAAATGCAAGTAGAAAAATAGAGACCACTTTGGTGGGAAGGTAACAGCGGTCCATGTGCCTTTGGCGTCTAGTCATGCCGGCCACATGACCACGGGGATGTCTCCGGACAGCACTGGCTCTTCGGCTTAGAAACGGAGATGAACACTGCCCCCTAGAGTCGGCTCGAGTAGTACGCATGTGTGGGGGGAGCTTTTACCTTTACCTTTAGACCATAACAAACAGCGTGATCAGGTTCTTGAGAAGCCCAACTATCTATTAACTAGTTTTTATTTGTTGAAAGAACAGTGATAAATATTTATACACCTGCATGCCATTCACCGGAAGGATGTATTTCCGCTTTAAGTGTCCCGATGATGACGGAAACCCCAATTTAGACCTGTCTCTTCAAATTTCTTTCATTGTAGGGTGAAAACATTACCCTGAAGGAAGGCATCAATCCCAAGTTTCTTCAGAAACTTCTGAAGGCTCCCAAAAATGGCACCGTCCCTCAGGAAGTGTCCCATCAGTATGAAAAACAGAAGTAAAAAACTTGTTAAAACTCTTCCTGCCAATCACTGTTTTGCCTTTATTTTGATGCTCCAGTTTCTAAGAATGCATTGCTGCTTCATAATGATTAAGAGATACACACTTATATTAGTTTGTAATAATCAGAATTTGCTCAAGGATGCCATAATAATTTGATAGACCATTATTAGATGATTAATGGCAGATCTCCAGAATTCTTTCGAGGTGTTTTCCTTCTAGACCTGTTGATTATAGCTTCCACTACTCTTACCGTTATGCAGGTTTTAAGATTCTGTATTTATGTAACCTTATAATAAAGTCAGAACTACCTTGTTTTCCCGAAAATAAGATTTAACTGGAAAATAAGTCCTAGCATGATTTTTCAGGATGCTCGTATCCTATCCCTACCCAGACAGATGCATTTAGTACAGTATTTCCCCAAAATTAAGACCTAACTGGAAAATAAGCCCTAATGCGTCTTTTGGAGCAAAAACTAATATAAGACCTAGTCTTGTTTTGGGGAAAACACGGTAGCACTTTTAAATCTTCTAAATACTGATCATGAAAATGAGGCCACATTTTCCAGACAAGAATTTGATTTTTGTTTCGCCAAATTTTCTCAACTCAGACCCCCAAATCTAAACCAGAGTATTTTAAAATTGGGTTGTGTCTAGTTGTGTTAATGTTGTGGCTGCTACTTCATTTGCTGTTTAACTTAATCCAATTTAACACAGTATTGCAGTGTTCATGGCTGTCAGATAATCACTACTTTATTTTTATGATGTTTTTTTCCATATTTTAGCCAAACCCTGACTAGAATCATAAGAATTCATTGTAGGTATAAATAACCCGTGTGCTGTTTATGTAATTGACAATAATGCTATGACATTGCAATGATTTTAGTCTGATGAAGCCGTTTTCAGTATCTTTTTTGATAATGTATTTTCTTCAGCCTGATCAGCTTTTAAAACTGTCCAAACACAAATAAAAGTATGTCGTTTCTGCAAAGTTTTCAAGGTGTATTTATTGTATTTACATCCTTGCTTAGTTTTACAAATATTTTCTATAATACATTGAGGGAGCAATCTTAACATAAGTTTAACAGGCCCAGTTCTTAAATGCAGATATGACATTTCAGGTTTATAACATAAAACCAGATGTCTGTCCTGTCCCCCAAATAAGCACAGGTAGTCCTTGTTTAGTGACCACAATTGGTACCAAAAACTCAGTTGTTAAGCGAGGCCATCACTAAGTGAAACTGCCACTGTGCTTGTGATCTTATTGCACCTTTTCTTTACAACCCGCAAAGATCACAAAACCAAGAATTGCTTATAGAGTTATTTTTTCATCACCATCGCAACTGTGAACTGTTGTTAAATGAGGCCACTGCTAAACCAGGACCGCCTGTATTATAAGAAAAATTACGTAGACCAGTGATGGCTAACCTTTTAGACATCGACTGCCCGGACGAGTCCCAGCTAATGAGTTGTAGCTTGTGATGTCATCGCCTGGCGCCACTACCCTGTGACATGATAGCCTGGCGCAGATGCTCTCTTTCTGAGCATGCTCAGCTCTGGGACGATACTGGGACGACTTTGCTCGCGTACCATCGGAGAGGACTTTGTGTGCTTACTGTGGCACACGTGCCATAGGTTTGCCATCACTGGCCTAGACAGATTGCTGAAGAAGCTTTCACACACACACACACACACACAGTCATATTATCAACTCTTAGGCCTTCAGATTGGTTGCTGCTTTTGGGGGGGTATCGGCATTCAGATTTGTGTGCACCGAACAGAGGAATCAAATTGGCTTGTACACAAGGTCAGGGATCTGGAGTCTGGCAAGCCTGAAAATCTCAACAGTTGTGATTGCTCAGCCATCTCTGGCCTTTTAACTTTCTTTACTGGTTGAGTTTCAAACGGTTCCTAACACCATAAAACTTTTTATCTCCATCAAGCAGTAATAAAAAACAAAACAAAACAGAAAAACACGGTGGACCTAACTCTGAAAATAACTGCTCCTCTAAAACAAAGGCTTCAGGAGCTCAATGCCCAAACTATCCCAAAGCCTTGGGAAGGACTTCAGTTTTCAAGGACTTCGGGGACATCATCTGAGTGGGATGGCTCTCGGGATTGGGAGGTGGGGGACGCTGTCCCAGAGGCCGGGGGCTGTGACAGAAAAGGCAATGCTTCTCGAGTCTTAACAGATTACAAGGTAGTCCTTGACGTACGACTATAATGGAGCCTGCCCATTACGGTCACAAAGTTATAAAGCAGGTCATCGTGTGACTGACCCGGTTTTACCTTTAGGGGTAGGCTGTTAAGCAAGTCACTGTGGTCATTAAGCAAAACCACGGTTTGCTATGAGTTGTTTTTGTCAAACACTGGAAGCAGACACCACTTTTCGGCCCAAACGTGGTAAATCATAGTCGTCCGACTGGACACTGCAAGAGGCCGTAAACGCCGGCAAGTTGCCGAGTGCCCGAATTGCACTCCCCATGATTGGGTGGGTGAGAATTTCAGAACTGGGTGGCGACTACTTTTGGGGGGAGTCCATGGAAACCTCGAACAGTTACTAAATGGAGGACTAACTCCACGGTGTAAGGGACACTACTTACACTTGTGTCCTGAAGCTGTATACAACTACGCAAGTCACATAGTTTGTGCTGCAGTACGGTTCATCTTCTCGCAACCTCATCTCCGTGACTCCACCCCCTCATTCCTTTAGTGCTATCGCAGAAATCCACCGCCTTCAGCCAGCTGAGCGTCTCCGTCCCAGTTTGCGATGGTGGAGACTCCGGTTATTTGCTGAAGCCAACCCCTATTGGCTTCGACTTAACGATCCCATCAAGGGGATCGAAAAAGGTATCCCAGCGAAGCCTCTGAGCTTTAGTTAATTGCCGGATGAGGAAGAGCTTGTCCCGACTCTCCTGTGGAGATACCAGGCAGAAAGCAAGTGAGTTATGGTTCAAATGAGTCCTCAATAACTATGGTTTATTGGATAAATTGCCATCGACTTGAACCGCATGCCAATCTAGAAACTCTAGCTAACAACCAAACCGTCAATATAATAAAGAGGAATAAACATGACATTAGAATGGAATTCTCTTGGTTCTGATCCTTCAGAATCTTCTTGAAATGAAAACGGTTCCATTGCTTGAGGGTTAGATCTTCTGGCTGACATCTTTGTCAACAGTGTGCCTTGCGACAAACGGGTGTCCAATTCAGCCAAAGACATACTTGTTGGAACTGACCCAATAGGACAGTGATGGCGAACCTATGGCACGCGGGCATAGAGCGTTCTCTCTGTCGCCACGTGAGCATCAAGTCACCCCAGCGTTGCCCCAGAGCTGAGCATGCTCAGAATGGAGTGGCGGCACCAAGCAATGACATCACAGGGTCATGTGCGCGCTCAGAAAGGATTTGCGGCATTGAGTGATGACGTCACGCGTCACAGACGCATTAGCCGCGACTTGTTGGAGTACTTGATATCTACAAGGTTCATCATCACTGCCATGGGACGGATGGAGGGAAGCCTAATTCAAGGGCAGAGAGAAAGAACATCTTCAAGGTGTCAGAGAGCCCAAACCAAATAAATGTCACACTATGACATTCCGAAGTGTGAATCCAGCAAAAATGCAAATAAACACTGCTCAAAATCAGAGGCTGACTAGACCTAAAAATCTACCACAGTGGAAGGATCTTTGCTGAATGAGATCCTCCAATACTTTTTCCACAGAAAAGGCTTCTGGCAGAGATGACAGCTTCCCAAGCTAATATTTATTTATTTTATTTTATTTATTTATTTAGACTTTTATACCGCCCTTCTCCCCGAAGGGACCCAGGGCGGTGTACAGCCATTTAAAAAGTTA
>JANHFO010004753.1:69136-80031 GCA_032468095.1 Pareas carinatus | reverse complement strand
GAGCTATGACTCATTAGCTGCAACTCGTCCCGGCACTAGCTGCCTAAAAGGTTAGCCATCACAGGGCTTCCTCCTTAGTCAGGGATCTCCAAACATGGCAACTTTTAAGACTTGTGGACTTTAACTCCCAAAGTGCTGGCTGAGGAATTCTGGGAGTTAAAGTCCAGAAGTCTTAAAAGCTGCCATGTTTGGAGATCCCTGTTCTAAGTCATTGCACCATTCAGGCAGTGATATACTACATATAGTCCTCGACCTACAACAGCCCGTTTAGTGACTGTTTGAAGCTTAGCCATCACTGGCCTTAGGGGATTGCTTGGGCTCTATAGGCAGTCCCATCCGCCCCTCACACCCTCCTATAAGCAAGCAAGAGAAAGGCCACTAGCTTACCTGATCAGAGTTAACCGTATTTCAAAGACGGGCGAATATTCTTCACGCTTGATGAGAAACGAAAAAATCAGCGGGGCAAAGAAGTTCGCAATAGTGATCACCATAGAAGGTAAATATTGCACAAAGAGGTCATCTAATTTGATGTTGTTTTCCTGCATGGAAAAAAAACGTCCCTTCGATTTGTTAAAGATTCCTAGTTTATATACACCCAGCATGGCTGGGTTGAACAAATCGCGGTTAAAATAAGTACTAGTTTAGCCCAATGTGTGAATCAACTATCATTCAAGTCAATTCTCCCACCCAACCCGCCCCAAGCTGTTGAGAAAATAAAACTGACTGAAAGAATAAAATGCCATATAGGCTTTCCCAGAGAAAAGTTAGGATCGGAAAGTAATTTCAAACGTTGCTTGCTACTTACCGGGAAAGCGTGTTCTTGTGAATAGACAGTTACTCTATAGATGGAATAAAAGCAAGCCGATAAAACAGCCAAGACGACACCGTTTAAGAAGATCCTCAAACAATAAATACGTGTTTTTTCTTTGAGGCTTCGGTGTGCTACTTTTTGTTTTAACTCTTCATCCTTCAAATCTGTCTGTGAACAGAAATGCATTTTTTAAATCAACCCATCAATGAATGAATGAACCGATCCAAATAATTTTTTTTAAAGAAATCTTCAGGTGAAAAGAAGCAGATGGAGTTAGCAGAGATGGCGAAACGTTCGTATCTACTTGGGAAACCGGTTCTGGACTTTGTACTCGAGGTTGAGGAAAAAAAATGCAACTTTTATTTTGGGTTTTACCGATGAGATATTTATTTATTTATTTATTATTTAGACTTATATTTCTCATTTAGGTGCCTGATATTTTTAAAGAGAAGAGGCCATAGTCGTCTGAGAGAAAGTGATTACTTATTCCTGGTTGGAAAACAAGAGAAATGTCGTATAATGTAACCATCGAGCATCTTCCCAACTGAATACAGCTAGCATAGGGCAGTGTGGTAGCTCCATGGTTAAGATGCTGGACTTGCCGGCTGAAAAGCCGGAACCGAAGTTCGAGATCCGAGCTCCACAAGATGGGTTGAGGTCCCTTTCGTGCCTCAGCTCCTGCCAATCTAAGCAGGTTGAAAGCATGCAAATGCGAATAGATAAACAGGTACCTCGAACAGTACTAGCTCAATGGCCCTGAAACAGAGATGAGCAGCGCCCCCTACAGCTGGCAATGGCTAGCGGAGTAAAATCCGCAGCGACTCCTTTACCTTTTACAACTGATATTACTAACAGAACAGGTGACAAACATCAGGGGGGAAGGGTGGCACTGGAAATCCACATATACCTTTTTTAGAGTTATTGTATTGTACCCTCTAGTCAGCTTTTTTGCTACTTGGGAGATTGAATGAGAGAGCACAGTTCAATAAATTCTTAGGGAAAATATATATATATATATATACGTACTTTAAGTTCATAAAGTAAACTGCTGTGTTTCAGCCGTGCAGCATTTACATCCGTGATGCAGAAATCCCAGCCAGCAAGAATCTTGTTGCAGTAGCTCTGAAAGGGATCTTCGTCGTATATCAAGCTTCGTTTAAAACCTTCCACAGAGCTGTTAATAACATGGCCAGGGTTTTGGTTTCATTTCATTTTTTAAAAAAAGAAGAAAGCAATGTTAGAAATTTCAAGATGCAGAATAAAAAATCTGACACAAACTCTGATGCTGGCTGGGGAACTCTGGGAGTTGAAGCCCGCACACCTTAAAGTCACCAAACTCAAGAACCCTGGCTATAAATCACATAGGTCAAAACAGGCGGCCCCCGGGCCAAACACGGCCCCGCGGATTGCCTGAATTCGGCCCGCAGGCCGGACAGGGTGGCACTCCCTGGAAGTGGGGGCGACGGCATGGGTAGGGAGTCTTCGGTCGCGGGGGGCCATCGGTGGCCACGGTGGAATTGGCAGGGGTCGCGGAAGGCATCCACATTAGGGTCTGGGGGTCCGAGGGGAGGGGTCCTCAAGAATTGTGAGGAACACGGGGGAGTTGGTGGGGGTCTCTGGGAGGGTCACAGTGTGGGAGGAGGGCGGGAGACGGCTGCTGTGATGACAGCGGAACTGACACCCCTCCTCTAAATAATAAACAGATAATACTGTCTGAATAGCGAGATGACGGATTTGTGGAATTTATATTACAGGCAGTCCTCGACGTACGACCACCGTGGAGCCTTAAATTTCTGTTGCTCAGCGAGGCAGCTGCTGAGTTTTGCCCTGCTTTACCATCCTTCTTGCCCTTTAAATCGCTGCAGTTGTTCAGTTAGCCCCACAGTTGTGAAGGGAATCTGGCTTCCCCTTTGACGTTGTCAGAAGGTCGCAAACGGATGACACGGGACCCCCAGGGACCCCACAACTGTCCTAAATATGAACCAGTTCCCACGGTTCACGATTTTGATCACGTCATCACGAGGATGCCGTAACCGTCGTAACTGTGGAAAAAGTCCCTTGTTTCAGTGCTGTTGTAATGTTTCCTAGCTGAACTGTTGTAAGTTGGGGACTTTTCGTGTGCTCATTCGTTCATACTATCTACCCATGTCTTTTAAGTAGCCAAAGCCCTTTAGTCCTCTTCAAATCCTCAACTCTGCCCTTGAGACTAAAGGTCGTTTCTCTGGCTCCGGCCCTTTTCGACAGCCAGATTTACCGTTTGATAATCCAGACAAAGCTCACCAAAAGGTAAGCCAGCGTGATCAGCAAATACGCCAGGGGCACGTGGTATTTCAGCAGGCCCAAAGGCACATTATCCACGGAGTAAGAGCCATAAAAGAGACTGGTCATCTCAAGAAAACCCTGCAAAATAGAATTCAAGAAAGGAAGGTCAGGCTACTCCATTCAGAACCGCAACGGGGAAGCGGTCCTGGCTTTGGAGACGCGGCTGAATGCTCAACGCAGCATTCTGGGACCATCAATGGCTGTTGGATTGCAGCCAATACGGAGCCATTTCCCTCCCTCCACCTTTGGCTCGCTCAGAAATCAACCAGCGATAGATGCACAGTCCTTCTGAAAGGACTGTTTGTAGAACGAACTAAGCCATAATCATGTCCTAACATACTGTCTGAAAAAAAGCAACCACTGGCTGCAAACATAGTTAGTGGCTTGCCAGTAGGACTTTATTACAATCACCAACCGGCATATGCGCATAAAATCCATCTTAATTCTTATATGTAATCACAGTTAAAGAATCCAGAAGATCGTCGGTGCTGGCATCAAGGACTACTTCTACTACTTCTTCTCCTTCTCCTTCTCCTTCTCCTTCTCCTTCTCCTCCTCCTCCTCCTCCTCCCCCCCCCTCTACAAACCCCACTCCTTTGGAGCACTGATGATGCTACCTAGTTTGGGTCATGAAAAGTCTGCAAGAAAACAATCGAACTCAGAGAAAACCAAGGATCCAATCATGTCAACCCTGATCTACAAATATTCTCCTTGATCAGTAAACGATGGTTAGTACAGCATGTGGTGCGAATCCAATGTGCGGCCCCTCCGTGGCCCGCTGGAAAACAGCAGGTTCTTTAGGATTCAGAGACTACAGGCTCAATCTAGGGTGAAATGCCTAAAATGAATAAATATTAGAAGAGTTACAGAGGAAAAGAGATCCATTCATCCGCCTCTTTTCAACTTGCCAAGAACTCTAAGGCGGTCATCAAGGACCACCGGTTGGGCAGCGTCTTCCTAGGATTTGGGGGGTCTATGCTGAGATTCAAATTCTGTCGGGAGCTGTTGCTATCTTTCATTTTTCAACCTTAAGCATAAAGTATAAATTCTTTTGTTTCTTAAATCAGGGGTCCCTCAAAACACAGTCCGTGGTTCGCTACCGGTCCATGGCCTATTCGGAATTGGATGGCTGGAGCATATGCACACCTCAACTTACGTGAAGGGTTAGTTGGTGGGCCCGTGCGTGTGCGCGCACCGGCCTGCCGCTCGTGGAATTTGAGCGGCATGCATGTGCGCCAGCCCGCCACTCATGCAGCCCAGCTCCCCTCTCTCGCCCCTGTCCCAGCTGGGCTGTCAAGCTGCAAAGGTTGGGGCCTCTGTCTTAAATTTCAAAAAACAACAACACACCTGGTCCTAACTTCAGAGGCCAGAGGTATTTTTTCAATAGGATGGGGTCCCTAACAAACAACATCATCACGATGCTCCGATGATCTCTGGTTAAAAATCTGAGGTGGCAGAGAAGCGATCTGCCTTTGGCGGTATGGCTGTGAGGGCACAGCTTCTGGTGCGCTGCTGTTGTTGTTGTTGTTGTTGCCTTTAGCAGGTGTGAAGATTAGGGACCTGGTGTCATCCTCTTTATCTTAAGGACTTCAAGGAGGAGGAAAGATAAGAGCTCCACAGGGAAAGCCTGACGCAATTCACTTTTTGTAAGCATGAACCTGCGGAGGAATTGACAAACTCATCTAGCCGGGTGGCTAAATACCCCCTTTTTCTCTCTAGTGTAGTAGAGTAATAGGGGGGTTCATTTCTGAGAGCAGAAAAAGGAGTATGATTGCACCTTTTCTGACTCACAACATTCACTCTGAAAAATGTGCCAGGAGCTGCAAATTCCTGTTGGCTAATCTGGCAGATTGGTTGCACAGAAAAGGCACTATGGAACCCCTGATTTTTTTTTCCTTTTCTTATTTATGGGAAAGGGGAAAAGAACTCTGGATTGCTGTTCTCCCCTCCTCCCCCACCCCCAATCTCTTATGATGGCAACTGTTTGGATAGGTGGCGAGATGAAATGCTTTGTGACATGATGATTGCACTTCATAACACGATGAATATACTTTATGATTATTTATTTGTTTGTTTGTTTGTTTGTTTATTATTTAGACTTATATACCGCTTCACAGTGCTTTTACAGCCCTCTCTAAGCGGTTTACACAGTCAGCCTAATTGCCCCCCCAACAATCTGGGTCCTCGTTTTACCGACCTCGGAAGGACGGAAGACTGAGTCAACTTTGAGCCAGTGAGAATCGAACTGCTGAACTTTTGATGGCTAATGGCGGGTGTCAGTCAGCAGAAATAGCCTGTAGGGCTGCTTTATAAATGAACCCAATACGTACACGACATGATGAATGTACTTTACAATAATGAATGTATCTTATGGTTGCAGTCATTGTTTGTCAATTATAGCCTTATGATTGTAACCGCAGTTTGTCAATTGTAGCCTGTATGTAAGCATAGAGCATGTACACCGGAGACAAATTTCTTGTGTGTTCAGACACTCTTGGCCAATAGATTCTATTGTATCGTATTCTATTGTATCGTATTCTATTGTATTGTATTCTAAATTCTATTCTATTCTAAATTCTATTCTATTCTAAATTCTATTCTATTCTAAGTTCTATTCTATTCTAAGTTCTATTCTATTCTAAATTCTCTTGTATTCCTAGCTAAGAGTGGTTCATTAATTAAGTCCTAACATGGCTTAATATCTACTCATATAAGCCAGACTGAAGAAGATCCAAGGATGTTGCAGAGAGGTAAGAAAGGACTCGGGGCTGGTCTTCAATTTACGAAAAATAAATAAATCAAAACCAGTTTCTCTTTGTTTTAGCACTGGAGGTAGAGGTAGAATTTCCCCTCCAACCCTGGAAATGAAAGGGAAAACAAAAATAGATATGCTATCATAAGCAGCTGGGAGCAATAGGGAAGGCTTCTGAAAAGCAATGCCTCTTTAATCAGAGAGGACTAGGAACCCGGTTTATTTTAAAACGCAGAACGTTTTAGAAAGTTGTGATCAAGTACTCACTGTGCCAGATAGCAGATCTATAATATAGCTGTAGAAGTAGACAAGGCCCTTGGTGTTGCTGATCGCATAAACGGTGCACACTGGCTCTGCAGGGAACGACATTCAGAGCAGAAATAAAAAACATCAGAAGGAACGAAAATCTCGCATTGGGATCGGAATTTCCATGGCTAAGTGGCGAAGGTTGTCAAGTGAACTCCACCCGATTTTACTACCCGTTTTGCCATGGCTGTTACGCGAATCACTGCAGGTGTTCAGTGAATCGTGCTGTCGTTAAGTGAATCTGGCACTGTTCATTTTGCCCGTTGGGAGCTGGCCGGGAAAGGTCTGATATGGCGATCAGGTGACCCTGGGACGCGAGGACCTTGATACAGACATGCGGTTGCCAAGTACCTAAATGTGGATCAAGGGACCATGGAGATGCTGCGACGGTTGTATTGCGAGGACTAAGCAGAGCAGAATAACACAGAGTGGGAAGGGACCTGGGAGGCCTTCTAGTCTGACCTCCTGCTCAGGCGGGAAACCCTATAGCAGCGATGGCGAACTTTTTTGAGAGCGAGTGCCTAAACTGCAACCCAAAAGCCACTTATTTATCACAAAGTGCCAACACGGCAACACGCACCTCCCTCCCACGGCCATCGGTGACCCCACCCCACCCTGACCGCAGCCTACACGAGCTCGCCACGGGCCTTCCGGGGGCCTCCCCCAGCTTCTGTGGCCCGCTGTGAGCTAAGCTCCCTCCCAACCTAGCTCCTGTCCTCTCACCTTCCCTACAGACTCCGCGCTGCCCGCCTTACCCCGGACAGCGGAGGGAGGAAGCGCTCCCATTGGGCTGCTGGGCAGAGGGGCGAGTGAAGTCAGACATGTCCTCCGTGGAGAAGGGGAGGGGAGCCCCGCGTCCCTCTGGCTTTCTAGTAAGGAAATCTGTGCTGGGGTGACAGCACGCGTGCCCACAGAGAGAGCTCTGAGTGCCGCCTCTGGCACCCGTGCCACAGGTTCGCCACCCCTGCCCTTTCCAGAGAAATGGTTGTCCAATCTCTTCTTAAAAACCTCCAGTGTTGGAGCATTCACAACTTCTGGAGGGAAGTCGTTCCACCAGTTAATTGTCCTCACAGTTAGGAAGTTTCTCCTGAATTCCAGGTTGCTTCTCTCCTTGATGAGTTTCCACCCGTTGCTTCTTGTCCTGCCTTCAGGGGCTTCGGAGAATAGGTTGACACCCCCCTCCCTTCTCTGTGGCAGCCCCTCCGATAGTGGAAGACTATCCCGCCACCCCTGGTCCTTCTTTTCATTAAACTAGACATACCCAATTCCAGCAACTGTTCCCTCTAGGCTTCAGTCTCCTGTCCCCTAATCACCTTTGTTGCTCTTCTCTGCACTCTTTTCTAAGTTATTTCCCACCCACCCCCTGGGTGCTGTTGTTAAGTCTGAATGGTTGTTGACTGAATGATTGTAAATGGAGGAGTGCCCGTAGATCTAATCCTGGGCTGAAAAGAGGTTCAGAGAAGAGAGGAAGTTACCTGTTTCGAGGGGAACTTTCACGTAGCTGCCATTAACAACTCCGTATCTAGCGAGAGCCGTCGGAAGGGTGATAAAGCTGAACACGAGAAGAAAGATGACCAGGTTTAACACCACCAGGAACCGCAGGAACGAGAAGTAGGACTTGATCCCAGTGCCAAATTTCTCTAAGAGAAAGAGGGAAAATAGTTCAGCATTGCGCGAATTGATCGTTTACCGTACTACACCGATTATAAGGCGCAGCAGAGACTGGGCGAGGGTGACAAGGCCGTCCCCTGCTGGCCACACTGGGCTGGCGCCGTCGAATATAAGACGCACCATGAATACAGAGACACTAAAATACAAAAAAAAATGCTTCTTATAATCGATGTAATACGGTAATTACAGCATTCAGCGCGAAGACAGTCAACTGAACACTTCGCGTGATTCATAGCCCCCTCCCCCCTTGGGTGATTTGTCTTTTGGGGCTGCTTTGCAAGCCAATGGTGGCCTGTCCCATCATGGTTTGCACCTTAACGCCATGAACCGATCAATTATGGTTAATTAAATAAATCTTGGTTAAGCAAGCCACATCTTAGTGCTGCTTCTTCTAAATCAGTGACCTCCAATCTTCAGGGCACCAAGGAGCAGTTCCATGGAGGAAGAGTTTTCCGCGGATTGGAGCGGGCATACTTTTATGTGTCGCCTGCATCTTGTGAATGGGGTTTGGCTTGTTTGGGCAATTCAGTGGATGGCATGCCACGAATCGGTGCCAGTCCACAGACCGGGGTTTTGGAACCCCTGTCCTAAATGACACTCATAAAATACTTCTTAGGCCCCTTACCTTATTACAGATTCAACCTCCAAACGGGATCACAGTAAGCGATCCAGGAAATCTTCCTTCAGATACCAAACTATCTCTTTTTTTAAAATTTATAATAAAACATTTGTAAATATTTCAACATAAACCATTCTTCTGAGTGAACCGTTTGCCAATCTCAACAATATCAAAATATATTGTTAACCCTTTCTAACACATTTTGATTCCTACTCCTTCATTCTTCTTTCGAGACATATATGGAGTAAGTTCCAAATTTGAAAATAATCTGAATCTTCTTTTTTCTTTCATTCCAGATATCAAAATAACTTTCTAGTACTGATCAAAAAGAATATTTGTAGCTCAGAGTTGAACTGTGAAGTTTTTGGTGATCTCTGACCTTGCTTTTTGTTTTATTTTTTGCAAACGTTTCATTACCAAACTAGGTAACATCATCCAGAAATAATCAAGCTCAGACAGCAACAAAGACCCCACAACAACCGCCGGTCAAGAAGTTAATGCGACAGAGTGCAAAAAAAACCACAATTAAAACCTACCCTCAATGCTACGGATGTCATATCTCCACAATTCCAGATAAGAGATTAGTTCTTTGATATTATCTGTAATTCGTCTTAGTGATTTATCAGTGGCTTTCTTCCACCTTGGCTGGGCTTGTCTGTGTTTCTCTTCAAGCTCCCTGCTCAGAAAAACAAACCATATTAAGGGCATCTCCCTTTTCACTTTGGAATGAGCAAAACACAGGTTAGGTGCTTACGTTACCCTAAGCATAACTTGGGTTTCTTTGGTTTTACAGGATTATGTAAATAAACTGCAGCAACAGCAGCTATTTTACCAAGATTTATGGCTCAGCCAGTTCTGGAGAATCTCTCCAACTGTTTCCTTTTCCATAAACCATATTTCTTTAAAACAAAACAAAACAAAACAGAGTACCATTCATATACCATTCTAAAGTGGTACCTTTTTATCTACTCGCGTTTGCATGCTTTCGAAACGCTCGGTGGGCAAGAGCTGAGGTAAGGGACAGGAGGGACCCCCCGTTGTGCGGCACTTGGGTTTCGCACCCAGGCAGTCAGCTTTCCAGCTGACAAATTCAGGGTTTTTAACCGCTAAGCCATCACGGCTCTTTAAAGGCCCTTAGATCTCCCCTATAATCCACTGTCAGAAGATTTTTTTTAAAAAAAATCTAATAGAAAGCTCCCCCCATCCCGGGGTCCACTGCGTGCTATAGTTTTCTGCGTTTCCATTTAAACCTTAAACGTCTCTTCTCCGCCATTGGCAAGGCGCATTCTCGCAGCGGACGGTCGGGGTTGACATTCCTTGATTCTCTTCCTTGGATGAGCTTCCTGGTCTCTCCAGCAGCCGGTTGCGATGAAATGCGGTAGTTGCCCACATTCCCGGTTATTAATGTTCTTCTCCGCATAGATTGGTAACTGGGCAGTTCCTGGAGGAAGGTTACCGCTGGCACATGGGGGTCAGGAAGAAAAACATCTGCCAGAATAAGAACAATAAATGGCCTTTATCATCTGGTAGCATGTGGGCTTCCTAGAAGGGCTCCACTGATCGCGGAGAAAAAGCCGTGCTGAATCAGAGGGCCCTTTTTTTTTAAAGCTTGCTTTTCAATTCCAACAGATGTGCCCACAGAACTGGGCTACAGATTTAACATTTCACAGAAATTGTGGGTTGTTTTTTTTAAAAAAAAAACCATCCTCAAACCCCATCATTGCGAGATCCAAATAAACACCAACTGCTGGCAGACTATCTGTAGCTCAGGGTTAAGCTGTTGGGCTCCATGGTGCTTGTCTGAGCTTGGTGGTTTTCTTGCAGACATCTCGTGACCCAACTAGGCAACGTCATCAGTGCAGTAGTGGGTTAGTGAAACACCGGAAGAAAACTCACCAAACTTAGACAGCACCGAGGACACCTCACTCCACAAACATCAATTATTTTAGAAACACACCTCTCCCCCCCACCCCCATGAGAAGTAAAAAATAAATTAAGGGAAGTACTTTGAGATATTATGGAGAAAGACAGGTTGGCATTCTGTGTCATTCTGTTACCTAGAGAAGCTCCCTGGCCTGGCTTAAGCACGTTAAGTCAAGTCACAATTTCCTGAACAAGCCGTACAGGTTTGGTTCACAGAGAACAATGACTCATAAACTCACCACTGGGGTTTTAGCATTAGGTCTGACACGGCCCAATTAACCGATGGATCTCTAACGACAACTTTAAAGGTTTGTTTCAGCGTTTCCAAGAAGTTCTAAAAAGTTTTGCCCCTCCCATGTTGGTCACGCTCGCTGGAGCTTATCAGAGTTGGACTCACCAGTCCCTGGAGGGCTTTACCAAAGATCACCCTTGTCATTGTTTAAATCAGAGGTCTCCAACCTTGGTCCCTTCAAGGCTTGTGGACTTCAAGC
>JANHFO010004753.1:50571-61158 GCA_032468095.1 Pareas carinatus | reverse complement strand
CATATTTATGACGGGTTGCGAACTCCTGGCAGGGGGAGAAGCCGGAGTCATTTAGCAACTGCAAGGATGGACTTTAATCCCTGTGGCAAGAAAGGCCCTGAAACGTGGCAACATCCCCTTAACGCTTGTCTCGCTTAGCAACAGAGATTAGGGGCTCGGTTGTGATCGTAAGTCGAGGACTTACCTGCGTTTGCAAGAAAGAAGCATGACTCGGCTAATTAATATTCAGGCCTAGATCAACAAGATGGTTGGTAGGTTTAGCTCTTTGGGGCAAACGGATTTCTACCATCGACATCGTCAGTATGCCGTTGTTCGATGACCGGAAAGCACGGACTGCGATTGGATCTTTCTGAAGCCGAGTATATTTTCTTGAATTGTTTTGCTAAAACAAAGCCTGAGGTCTGCAGCGAAGAGCTTGTAGCATGCTTTGGCTGACTTGGGTGACGGTTTTGTGACCACAATGATTATCTTAGGTTTGCCAGTAAGAATTGGGTGGCGGTTGTGTTATTGATGAGAACGGAAAGTAAGTCACATCTTGATTGGTCTTCCAGAGGGACTTGTCTCTGAACCGGCTGCCTAAGGAGCAAAGCTTTGTTTTGCTGCCCAGCTGCGTGGAGCCCTCTCTAGAGACAGGCGATAGAGAGCCTCCTACTGAGGTAATGGCCGGTGCAATTGAGGGTGCGGGGTGAACAAGCTTTGAAGCCCTTTTACATAAAAGCGTTCAAATTGCAGGTGCTAACCCTTCCACGCTGCCCTCCTGATAGGCTGGATTTCATCTCCTGTTATTCTTTGCCAGGCTTGGCCATATGGTTTCACACATCAGAATCAGAATGTATTTATTCCACGTGTGTCTGGACACACAAGGAACTTGTCTTCGGTGTACATGCTCTATACCTACATGCATACAATAAACAAACTGTGATTACAATCATAAGATACATTCATAATCATAAAGTACACTCATCTTGTCATGTATATATAAGCATAAGATACATTCATAATCATAAAGTACACTCATCTTGTCATGTACACATAAGCATAAGATACATTCATAATTGTACAGCAGAGAGACTAACCTAATTTCTACTATGGGAGAAAAATATTAACATACTGGGGTTTTATGGGCAGTCTTTAAAACGGTAGTATGAATACTATCAGAATAAACATCAGGGTTGCGGAAAAATGTTTGACAAATTAGATGATTTCTGTTTAAAACAGCGGTCTGTATTTTAAATCAAAGCTTACGATTGTTTCCTTTTCAGTTTGCTGGACACCCTGCGATGACCAGCTTTAATCCTGGTAAGTAGTAAGGGTTAGGCAGAACAGTTATATCAGTGGTCCATACAATGGGTGCTTGGGGTCTTTTTCATCAAAAGTTACTTTCAACATGCTAAATTGAAAGCAGGCATGATTGCAGTGCCAGGTTTATTTATTTATTTTATTTATTTTCATATTTTGATACCGCCCTTCTCCCCGAAGGGACCCAGGGCGGTCTACAGCCATCTAAAAAACAATAACAACCACAATTGCAACAAACAAGCAACACAATATTAAAAACAATTTAAAAGATATAAATTAATATAGGCAAAGGAATTTAAAAGCCGGAATATAAATCCAATTTATAGCCAGATCTAAACATTTAAAATGTATATAAAATTTGTTTCGTTTTTATAAGCAAGGAGATAAGGTGTATCAGGCCAGGCCAGCCTTAATAAAAAGATATGATTTTATGGCACGGCGGAAAGCAGGAGGCCCGAGATAATACGGATCTCCGGGGGGAGATCGTTCCAGAGGGTGGGAGCCGCCACAGAGAAGGCTCTCCCCTTGGGGGTCGCCAACTGGCATTGTCTGGCCGACGGCACCCTGAGGAGGCCCTCTCTGCGGGAGCGCACCGGTCGGTGGGAGGTATTTGCCGGCAGAATTGACGCTGCTTATCTCAACAAAGTGAAATGAACTATGGTTAGCGCTTGTATTGGCTAGATTGGGAAGTCAGAACACGACTAGGAGAAAAGGAACTTGGTAAGATAATTCTGCAGTCACCGGAAGTTAAGGTTGCGGAGGTGTCGTCTTTTGTTTTGTTCTGGAAGGGGAAGTGACACAATCAAAGGGCAACTTGGGTGGGTGGAAAGAGGCGGTAGGGAAGTTCCAAGTCAGTGACGCTTCTCCTAGTGCTTGGTTTGCGAGACAAGAGGAAGAAATCTGCTCATGTAGTCTTCTGTAAAATTGTTGAGATAAAACCTCAAGAGCATCCCGAATGGTGCCCCTGAAAACTGGTGGCCAAACCCAATAAATAAATAAATCTATAGCAATCAGGGTAATGTCACTGACTGTATGGCCCCATACGTGCATGGACGACATCTGGGGCATGAGAATTTGGTGTTCGGCGGGGCTCCCTGTCCCATTCTGGCGTGCTTTGGGACAAGACTCCCTAAAGGGACTACAAGGAATATGGATATACGGCCACAATGAGGAGGGGGTGGAGGGGTCAGCCTGTTTTCCAAAGCACCGGAAGGCAAGGCAAGAAACGATGGATGGAAACTAATCAGAGAGAGATCCCACCCAGAACTGAGGAGAAATTTACGGATAGGACAATTAACCTCTGGAACGACTTGCTCCATCACTGGGGGCTATTAAGAAAAGATTGGACAACCATTTGTATGAAATGGTAGAGGGCAGCAATGGCGAACCTTTTAGAGACCAAGTGCCCAAACTGAAATACCCAAAGCCCCTTATTTATCGCAAAGTGCCAACACGGCAACATGCACACAACCCCGTGGTCATGGGCAACCTACCCCCGTGGCCGTCAGCGACCCCCAGCTTCTGCAGCCCACTATAAGCTATGCTCCCCTCCAACCTAGCTCCTCTTCTCTCTCACCTTCAACACAGACTCGGTGCCCCATTTGCGCCACCCGCCTTACCCCAGACAGGGGAGGAAGTGCTCCCATTGAGCTGCTGGGCAGAGGGGCGGGCGATGTCAGAAATGTCCGTGGAGAGGGGGAGGGGAGCCGCGCGTCCCTCTGGCTTTCTAGTAAGGGAATCTGTGCTGGGGCGACGGCACGCGTGCCCACAGAGAGGGCTCCGAGTGCCGCCTGTGGCACCCGTGCCACAGGTTTGCCACCACTGGTATAGGGTCTCCTGCTCGAGCAGAGGGTTGGACTAGAAAGCCTCAAAGGTCCCTTCCACCTGTTATTCTGAACTACAGTTCACCAGCTTTCTTCCTTTTGTTTGTTAACAGAGGCTGATGAATTAACCCATGCTGGGGTATCGGATGCCCTGGCTTTGGCTTTGAGAGCCAGACAACATGCTGAATGGGAAATGGAAGATGAAGAAAGCTTGAAGAGGAAGTGAGGAATGAAGTAATGCCCACACCCCACCAGCACTTTTTATCTAGAACTTTGCTATTTGCACAAACAAGGTATTTGCAGGAGCTCAGAACTCTAAAAATGAAAAAAATGTTAATTAAATTACCGAGCCATTTTACATTGGTTGAGATTTTACTTCAGAAAATGCAGGTGCCAAACTATGCTTTATGACAAAAATATCTCCTCAGGCCTAACCGGTACTTACTGTGCATTTGAGGAAACAGGCTTCATTGATTTTTCTCAAGGAAATCGGAGAGTAAGCTAATATAACTTATCCCTGATAGTAACCGCCCGGAATAATTCCTTCAAGCATTTTCATTTTTCTTCAAATTCGTTTTTTATTCTCAGGATTTTTATTTTACAGAAATGATACAGAGATTTGTACAGTACGGAGAAGAAAGAAAACATTGATTTTTTATAAAAAAAACATGTATAGCAGCATGGTGAAAAAAGGCAGAAGCAGACTTACACGACTTAGCAGCTGCACTTTCAATCCATTGGTAAATAACCTTTTATTTGGAAAGAAAATTAATGGCAGTTGCTAAGTGCTCGTTTCTGCTTCCTCGAAATCATTCAAGTGAGAGATTGCTTAAGACTTTTGCTAAGAAATATCAAGAATTTTATTTGTGGTTGCGTGCCAAGGTTTAAAGCAGTTTTTGCACATTTTAGTGCCATGTTTTCAGATGATCACATAACCCGGATACGTGAGATAATTTATCCCGTTCCCCCTTTTTTCTAGTAGTAGTTTCCATTACAGCAGTTATCCAAAATGTTATTTTAAAAAAACCTCTATTGCTCTAATCTTTAACAGAGTTATGTTTTATGGGGTGACACTTTCAATCCTGATGGATGCATTCCTCAAATAATTGCCATGCTTTTGATTTGGGGGCAAGTCTCAATTCTGCAATGAACTGACTGAAGAAAAATGCAGCCCAGCGAACTGTTTCGGGTTTATGTGAATAATTCCGATGTCAACATTTCTTTCAAGTTTGAAAGGCTACCTACGACAAAAGCTAACTTTTAAATCTGCAACAAATGCACCCTCCTTTTATCATCCTAGTCCTGGCAGCTAGGAAAAGCTTCCACTCTCAAGCTTCCCTTTAAATGCTCCATCGCATCAAAATATATTGCACATTGCCTTGCTACATATTGATGAGAAATTAATGGCGTTATCGAAAGTGCACCTTGAATTGGGCAGGAGAGAGAAAATATTTGCATACTAGCCAAAATTGCAAGTGCTTCTCCTGAATTTCCTATAAGTAGTCCTCGACTCATGATGGCAACTGGGACCAGAATTTGTCACTAAGTGAAGCATTGTAAAGTGCCACAGCATTGGTTAGCAATGGCAATCTCCGCACTCCTGGTTGCCGTTGTTAACTGAATCCCAGGGTCATTAGGCAAGGCAACTTCCTGTTGGCTTCCGACAGCCAAAGTCAGTGGGGAAACTGGCAGGAAGCTGTAAGGCCCAGATGTGCAGATGAGTAAATGGCTGTTGCTGGGAGGGGAAGGAGCAAGGGGGGGGTGTCTGATGGTGTGTGGAAGGGTGTGATGAGGTGCATGAGAAGTGTGGCGCGGGTCAGGGAGGATATATGAGAGAATTGGGTGAGGTGAGGATGTGAGAGGATGCATGTGGGGCATGGTGCTCGTTGGGGAGGGTGCGCAAATAGCTGGCATAGCACGAGCACAAGGGAGCAGGGAGGGCGCATAGGTGTGGGAAACCTAGCCCAGCAAATTGCAGGCTTCCCTGCTGGCTTCCCCACTGACTTCTTGGGGAAGCCGGCAGAAAAGGCTGCAAAAGTGATCGTGTGAATACAGGGCGGTGCAACTGGTTATTAAGTGCGAACAGGTTGGCAACTGCCCAGATTCCATTTGTGCGACTGTGAGAATGATTTGATGGCTGGGACTCCAAGGACCGGTTGCAATCACCAGTCGCTCAGTGCTGCCATAACTAGGAACATTCGCTAAAAGAGCGGCCATAGGCCCAACACAAGCTACCGATATGCTTTCTAAGTCTAGTCAAATGTTTCAAGTCATGCCAGGGATCTGTGAAGGCTAAATAGCAAGAGACTTCGTCAATCTAGTCGGTAGCTTTGTTTTTGTTTTGACCAAGTACAAACCAGCCATTACCATATACCTCGCACCAGGAATGTGTCAAAACTTCAGATTTAGGAATAGAACATAGGGAGAAGAAAAAAATGTTTCCTTCTCTCTCCAGGATAATTGGCTCGTATTCTGAACTGGTGTCCTGGACAACACAGCTGTTTGGGGGCAAGGAGAACCCCCACACACACCCAGAACATCTTCAAACTATTTCTGATTTGTAAGATTTACTTCTGGGAAACCGCCCAACCACTGCTGGAGAAAGCAGAGGCCAGGGATGGCCCCAGGGGAAGAATGGAGCATTCACGAGTTTTCCAAAAAGTTCATTCCCCAATTCTCCTTAATTTTTGCCTACCTTGCAGCATAGTTTGTTTTTTTCTTTAAAGCTGCCCGTATCTATTGGATTAAAAATGCTGATTCTTTCTTGGAGGAAAAGGGACAGTCACGAGAAATCTCAAACCAGGCAAAAAAGGGAGGAGTCTGGCGTAACCTGAAATGTAATTGTTTTCCTCCCCCTGAGGGAAGCGATGCGGCCTTTGTGAAATAAAATCATAAAGTCCCACTGAACTCCAGTCTGACTAAGGAAACCAATTGGCAGTTGAAGATCAAGCTAGTAGTGAGGGTCGCAATCCTCCAGTAAGCTGTCGGTTATATAGGTGATCTGGAGAACATTTTCATAATACATCTTTTCGGCAAGGTTGTTGACGGTCCAAGCGACAACCTGAATCCCTTTAGCTGACCAACGATTTATATAGTCCCTAAAAAGAAGAAAGCCAAAAGGATATGAGAGGACAAGCAGTTGCACTCTAGCTTATTTTATAAACGTTTCTATAAGCTCTTTACTGCTCCGATGCAGCTTTTTCTTCCTCTTAAAAAGCCCCCAAAGGCAATTAGAGCCATTTAAATTTGGGATTCCTCCAGAAAAAGCTCGCTATCGATCCAATGTTCCTCAGGTGTAAAAGCCATTTAAATTTGAGATTCATCCAGAGAAAGCTCGCTAGATTCCGTTTCATAAGTATAATTAAGGAAACCTTTATTGTCATAGTGCAACGTGTGTACAATGAGATTGGCTGAGCCTCCCTTTGTGCACCGTTCCCCCATCCCCCAACACATGAAGACACGACGTTATATTATTTTTCATTCGGGAATCTGACAGCCCACGGATAAAAACTTGCTCTTCAGCCTGTTTGTGTGGTTGTGGGTACTTCTATATAACTCCTGCCCAATGGGAGGAGGGCAAAGAAGGGCTGACCAGGGTGTGAGTCGTCCCTGAGGATTTTTCTCACGCTTCTAAGGCAGCGGGCCCTAGCAATGTCATCCAGTGATCTCAGGGGACAGCATGTTTTGTGCTATCCTCGCCACTCTGTCATGTCTTTCTATCTGCGGCTGTCAAACCCGCATGGCACCCCATAATGCAATGAGTGAGGACGCTTTCGATGGTGGAGGTCATCGGCTGTAGTTCCACCTGATTTTTTCACAAGACCCTAAGGAAGTGGAGGAACAAAAGGTTGTCTTTTGTAAATAATTTAGTTATGAGAGATGTTCCTATATATCAGCGATGGCAAACCTTTTATACACAGTCCTAGGTGAGTCGCAACTAATGACATCATTGCCTGGCGCCAATACTCCGAGCATGCACATGGCCCCATGATTACTGGTGCCGCTACTCCTTTCTGAGCATGCTCAGCTCTGGGGCAACTTGGTTTGCGTGCCAACAGAGAGGGCTTTGCGTGCCCACTGTGGCACCCGTGCCATAGGTTCGCCATCACTGCTATATATCCAGTGTATACCTGAGAATTTAGTAGAAACTCTGTATGAGAAGACAAAGTTCCAATCTGTTTTCCATGTCTGCCTGTCAACATGATAGGGTGAGATTTTCAAAGTATTCCAAATTGGTACAGAGACGCCCAAAAAGATTATTATAATCCTCCAGTAGAGAAATCCCACAGGTGTTTTTTTCCAAAAGGCAACTGGACCCTTGCTTTTTTTTTCTTTGAAAACATTTCGCTTCTCATCCAGGAAGCTTCTTCAGTTCTAGTAGAACTAAAACTAGTAGAAATAGAGCTGAAGAAGCTTCTTGGATGAGAAGCGAAATATTTTCAAAGGAAAAAACCAAGAAGGTCCAGTTGCCCTTTTGTGGAAAATAGCACTTATGGGACAACCATGACCTGGATGATGGAGAATCTCCACATCCATTAGTGAAGCTTTCATCCTCTGAAACTTGTTTCAGAAAGAAAGAAACAAAGCCATACATGGAATTAATACAGGTAAGATTTTTTTTTAAGTTTTATTACATTATGCAGTAAAGATCCCATTCCGTACAAGTTTCATTTCTGAACAAAAGTATAAGCATACATGAAACACAGGTGCAAGTGGCCTGTTCCAACCACAGCTTCCAAGGAATAAAATATGTAATTTCTCTTATCCCGACTGATGTTCATACACAGACGGCTGGTTAATGATGCTTCATGCCGGGAAGGATAACAAAACTGCAGTCACCAGCTGAATGAATTCCAACTCGGCTTTTAAAGAGAAATCCAACCGTCTTTTCATTTTTGCAAAACGTGGCAAAGGGGTTAAGGGTATCAGATCCAAATACATTTTACTCACAAGCATTAGCAAATATGTCGGCAGCGCACATGACAACTCAGGGCAAGTTATCCAAATGAAAGACAAAATAAGTCTATATGAAAAATAGATAACAGCATCAAGTCAATCTTTTAATCACATATTTTGAGGAGGTCAAAGGGTTTTCTGCATAACAGCATCGAGTCAATTCTTTATCTGATAGCCTAAGGAAGCCAAAAAGATTTTCTGCGTTATAAAATACTGGTAAGAATCTTTTCTTTTTTTTAAAAACGGTATCCTGAACTGAATGGATGTCATAGGCTGTTTTCTAAAAGAGAGGCCTTTAAAGCATCACCTTTAATGTACAGGAATATTTCCTCCCTTAATTTCAAAATACTACAGCGGGTATGTGCAGAATCCTGATTTGCTCTTTCAAATTAGATTAAGTTCACATACAGAGGTTGGGGAGGGGGGCAAGAGTGCGAGTCCTTCGGGTGTCACTACACGGACACCACCAATAAGTAAATCAGGAAGCAGCCTGATTTTTTTCCTTAGGCAACACTAAAACCAGCTCAAGAGTAACCGAAATTTTATTTCACAGCCAAGTAAAACACTGAAGACGTATGGAAACAGACTGGTTTAAAGTGCCTTTTTGAGAAGCAACGTCTCTCACACCCACCATTCAAAAGTGCACGGTAGATTTAGGGAAACGGGATGGGGGAAAATCCACTATGAAATCTATTATACAGAACACCGCCTCTCGGAAGTCATACGGAAAAGTAACTCCACACAAAATTTTTATACGATTTTATCTGAACAAAAGAACCCGCCTCCCCCCACCACTCACACACAGTCTATTTTCAGTTTATATGTCTGCTTTTAAATCCCCAGATCGAACTGAAAACACTCTACGTTCGTGTGTAAATCAAAAATTTGAAGTGAATCAGCATAAAACTACCTCCACTAAAACTTCACTTTTATTGATTTTTTTTTCTGTCATCAACAACATAAAAAGGCTACTTAAGATATTGTAGTTGCGCTTCCCCCCTCCCTTCCTCGTTGCAAAAGGTAAAAATTACATCGGAGTAGCTACGTTTACAAAAGAAACTACATCAAATCACGACAGAATGGGCTTTGTAGGCAGGCCGAGGGGTTGAATTGCCAAAGGAGTACGCACCGCAAGCAGGAAGGAAGAGGAACAGATGAAATTGGATGCCTGTTCGATGTGTTACTCGAAATGCACAGTGAATCCGGGGAAACTGTACATGATAGAATCACCAAAAGGAAAGCAACACGCCCCCCCTCGCTTTAAAAACCAACCCCCCAAAATTGCATTGGATCAGCCCATTCCAAAGGCCATGGCTTTAAATGTTCAGCATTCCCTGTGCTTTTGGGGGGGGGAGGGGAGATTTGGCTCATCCAAACAAAACCAAAAAGATTCCTTTGACTGAAAAGAGTGAAATACCAAGGATTGAAATCAACGCTTCTCTGGGGAAAAAAAGATAAAAAATAACTGAACTAAGTGAAGAGAAGAAACCAGGAAGGGGGTGGGTGGGAAAGAACTTGAAAAAAGACAAAAGACTCTCTTCTCAGAGGGTTCTTCCAATACAGCCGGTGTACAGCTTCTTTTCTTTTTTTTTTTGCATTTCAGTCTATTTCTGAAGTTCATCTTGTGTAGCTGTTTTTTTTCCTCCCTTCCTTTTTTTCCCCTTTTAATCATTTTTATTTTTTTTGCACCAACTGGTCGACTCAAACCAGCGCCGTTGCTGGGCGACAAGAGCGACAAGGAACTCAAATCTCTCAAATCTTCCTTTGCTGCAGTTTCTTCACGCCCGCCCACCCCCCTTTTGGGGGTTGGGGGGGGCAGGGGGTTGCGCTTGCTGTTGCTGTTGTTCTTCCTGGATTGTTCACAGGGTCAGGTGGAACCGAGTTCCAAATCACTCTGCGGTCTGTAAGCGTTCCCAATTCCCCTTTCTGCAGCTAGTCCCTCCCCACCCCCCGGGACACCGTTGCAGTTCTTCTGGAGCAGGAAGACGGGCCCCGTGTGTTCAGGCGATGAGCTTCCACTCTTGACCCTGGGGGGGAGAGGGGGGGATCCAGGCCATTGTGTTTAGCATATCCCTGAGTGCAGCTACTCTGCAGGGCTGGCGTTCCCAGTGCACCGAGATTGCTGAGGTCTCCTCACAGTAAGCCCCAGAAAGGCGTTACCACCAGCTGTGGTGCTGCTATGGATGCCCGAGGCCCAGTTGATTCTGATGGATGCCGCTCGCCTCGCTGAACCAAACTTGATCCGTTCTCTTCCTGTTCATACCCAGGCTGTCCAACCTTCATACAGCTGAGCCAAGTTATCTAGATTAGTGGCTTCCTTAATCACATAGTCAACCTAAGGGACGGCAAGTGAGAAAGTTAGAGCTTTCCGGTCCTGGGCAGAGAGACCGAACAACCGCTTTGAATGATTGATCAGAAAACCAACCCCTATGTTACAGAGAAGACACCGGGATGAAACACAAGGGATGGGGATAGGGAGGGAAGGGGAGGGGAGGGGGGGGGGGAGAGG
>JANHFO010004752.1:43095-53775 GCA_032468095.1 Pareas carinatus | reverse complement strand
TGGCCTGGGGTGGAGACGTACAGCTGAGTATCATCAGCATACTGATGGAACTCCACCCCAAAGCCACGGATGATCTCACCCAGCGGCTTCATATAGATGTTGAGCAGGAGGGGCGAGAGGACCGACCACTGTGGCACTCCTCACAGGAGTCACCTCGGGGTCGACCTCTGCCCCCCCGCCAACACCATCTGCACCCAATTGGAGGGGTAGGAGGAGAACCACCATAAAACAGTGCCTCCCACTTCCAACTCCTCCAACCGGTGCAGCAAGATACCATGGTCGATGGTATCAAAAGGCGCTGAGAGATCTAACTGAATCAGGATAGAGGAACATCCCCTATACCGGGCCCTCCATAGATCATCAACCAATGCGACCAATGCCGTTTCCGTGCTGTGCCCATGTCTGAAGTAGAACTGGCGCGAATCCAGATAGACATTTTCCTCCAGGTGCCGTGGGAGCTGGTATGCCACCACACTCTCAACAACCTTTGCCAGGAAGTGAAGGTTGGAGACAGGACGATAATTAGCTAAAACAGGGAGGGCTTCTTGAGGAGGGGTCTTATCACCGCCTCTTTCAAGGCGGCAGGCAAGAATCCTTCACCCAAAGAAACATTAAGAACTCCCTGGAGCCAGCCTCACGTAATCTCCCAGGAAGCCAGTACCAACCAGGAGGGGCACGGGTCCAATAAACTTGTTGTCACATTCAGCTGCCCTAGACACCTGTCCATGTCCTCAGGAGTAACAGGGTCAAACTCTTCCCAGATAACAGTTGCAAGACTACCCTCCGTCATCCCACCTGATCCCACCCAGTCGGAGTCCAAGTCTCTCCAGATTTTATCGATTTTGTCATGCAGATAACATCCAAAATTCTCAGCACGCCCCTGCAAGAGATCCTCCCATGCTCCCGAATGAAGTAGGGAGCAGGTCACTCTAAACAGGGCTGCTGGGCTATTACCTGTTGACGCAATCAGAACGGAAAAGTAATTATGCTAATCGCCCCCAGGTAGGTCTTAATATGAGACCGAACCAGGGTTCGATCCGATTCGGTGCGACTGACCCTCCAACTACTTTCTAGACGTCTTTTCTGGTGTTTCATCTCCCTTAGCTCCTCAGAAAACCCAGAAGCCAGGGCGATTCAGCACCAGGTCAGAGGCCGCAAAGGCACGACTCGATCCAAAGCGTCGTCGGCCATCCTATCCCAGATGGTCACCAACTCTTCGGTCGAACCATATGTCAAGGCTTCAGGAAATGGCCCAAACTCCCTCTGGAACCTCTCTGGGTCCATTAGGCACCTGGAGCGAAACCATTTAACTTGTTCCCCCTTCCTGAGGCTGGGTGTGGTGGTAAGGAAGTTGAGTTGAAGGAGGAAATGATCTGACCATGACAGCGGTTCAATAGCTAAGTCCCCTAACTGCAGATCATTTGAGCACTGAACAGAGACAAAAATCAAGTTCAGTATGTGTTCCCCTGTGTGTGTGGGCCCCTGAATTTATTGGGTCAGGTCCATGGCCGTCATGGAACCCATGAACTCCCGAGCCGCTTCAGATGTCTCGCCAACAGATGGCAGATTGAAATCTCCCATGACTATAGGTCCGGGAGTCTCAACTGCCACCTCGGCAATCACATCAAGCAGCTCGGGCAGGGCGCCAGGTACGTGATCAGCAGGCCCCTCTGCCTCCCAGGACCCCACTTCACCAGTAGGGACTCACAACCGACTACCTGAGGAACAGTGGCCTCCCCTCAGAGCAAATCCTTCCTTTACTAAAACCGCCACACCCCCCATGCCCCTTCCCTGGGCCCATGGCTGCTGGAATGCAAGAAAATCTGGTGGGCACATCCCAATGAGGGGAACTCCCCCCTCTTGGCCCAGCCAGGTCTTCGCAATCCCCACCAGGTCCGCACCCCCCTCCTGTACCAAGTCACAAATGAGGGGGGCTTTATTCACCATGGACCTGGCATTGCACAACATCAGTTGCAGACCCGGGTCCTGAAAGCCTGGACAACCTAGACCACAGGAAGAGCCCTGGGGGTCGGCGCGCATCGCCGCTTGTAAACAGTAATAACATTTTAAATGTGAGTTTTTTTAAAAAAAATCTGATAACTTACCCAGATTTTGGCATAAAAATACTCATTTCATCCTTACGAGTGTTATGTCTTCTTCAATATTAGGTCTTCTATTAGACCCACTGGGAGTTTCAGGGTCTACCCAGTTCCTTAGCTGTTCCTAACACTGCATTCTTCTGGACAAAGACCTATGCTATTGTTCCTGGGATCTTGTGGAGCCACTCTCCCAGTTTAGGAATTACAGCCCCAAGTGTTCTCAACACCGCTGGGACCACTTTGGCCTTTACTTTTCACACCTTCTGTAGTTCTTTCTTCAGTCCATTGTGCTTCTCCATCTTCTCAAACTCCTTTCTGGTGTTGCTGTTCCTTGGCAATGCTACATTTATCACCACCATTATTTTATGTTCCTTCTTTACTACTACAATGTCTTGTTGGTTGGACAACGCCTGCCTGTCTTTTTGAATCTGGAGGTCCCACAGGATCGTAGCCCACTTATTCTTCATTACATCCTGTGGAAGCTCCCATCTGGACTTGGACAGGTCTAGATCACAGCCAAGCCAAATAACTGGCATTGGGTGCAAATGTTCCTGTACATTATACCAGCTACTTGGTTGCAGGCTGTTCCTCCCTGAATATTATCTCTGTGCTGTCTCTGAGGCCTCTCTGCATAGTCTGTACCTTGTCTAGTGGGGTACAGTTCTGCTTCTATGGATCTGGTGCTTAGTGCCTTTTCTTGTGCTCCTGTGATCAGTGCCTTGGTGCTGCCTTATAGTTCAGTCCTTTCCAGATATTGCACTAGAAGGATTTCCCAGTATTTTCCACCTCATCTATCTCTAGATTGTACAGTAAATTCTATGCAGTCTTATCTTGCCATGGCACTCCTTCTGCTTGATATTCCTCCGATGGCTGCTGCTACCTTGGGTATTTGCTCAATAGCTAGGTTTTGGATGCCATCTTACTGATGTGCTCTTGGATGCTCTGGATTTCATCCAAGAGAATGGCTTTGACACTCACCAGATCCCAACTGCTCTCTTTCCAACTGATGTACGTTCTCTAGGAATTGGACATGGGGTGGAAACCTTCGTGCATTGTAAGGAGTTACGACATCTTCACATCATTAGCCTTCATGTCCCCCTTTAGTCAGTTCACTGTCTGACATAGGGGAACATACTGTACTGTTCATATGGATGCAGTGTATTTTTGGTGTTCTAGGTTAAAATTCTACAACTTTAATTGCATTATATAGGGAACAAGTGATTTTATCTGCAATGAAACACAGGTAAATCAATCTTCTCAAGGAATTAAGAGGGTAAAAAAGAAGGGGGGGAAATACAGACTACATAGAAACAATTGATTCCTATCCTTTCTCCTGCTTTAAATGGGTTGCCAGTTCTTAGATCAATTTGCCTAGGCTTGTGTCTTCTACAAATATGGTGGCATTTTTTTAAAAATGTCAATGTTGTGCAGAAATATGGTCACTGAAGTTGTCATTAATTTAACATATTTGTATGCTGCATATTGAAGGGGCGTGGTGGCTCAGCAGCTAAGATTGGCAGTTCGGCAATTCGAATCCCTGGCACCGCATAATGAAGTGGGTTCCCATTACTGGCCCCAGCTTCTGCCAATCTAGCGGCATGAAAGCATGTAAAAATGCAAGTAGAAAAATAGGGGCCACTTCGGTGGAAAAGTAGCAGTGCTCCGTGCGCCTTTGGCGTCTAGTCGTGCCAGCCACATGACCACAGGGACCTCTTCAGACAGAGCTGGCTCTTCGGCTTGGAAACAAAGATGAGCAGCGCCCCCTAGAGTTGGACCGATTAACACGCATCTGCAAGGGGAACCTTTACCTTTTTTTATGCTGTATATTCCAAAATGCACCGAAGAGATGAAAAAACAAAGGCAAAGCAATTACCTGCCTTCACAATCCTTCACGTTTATATATGCCAAAAAGATTCAGAAAAGTCCAAACCACGTTATTCATGATATTTTGATAATTTACCTTACAATCCAACAATTATGCATTTTTACGCAACTTTGATTCTCGTTGAGCTCAATCAAGCTTGCTTCCAAGTAATTATCTTGAAGTAATTATGTCTGCAGCCTTTGTGCCTTTTAAATAAGAACAAATTATTTATACAGCTTCTGTAGGATCTTCAGAAAGTGATTTAATGGATTCAAAGTTATATGTTATTTATTGCTTTATTATTGTTGCTGTTGTGATATCTTACTCTTAGTGCTGTTAGAGTAAGCGTGACTATTATTTGAGCTTCATGTGCAGGTAGTTCTCAGTTTACGACCACAATTGAACCTCAAATTTTGGTTGCTTAGTGAGACAATTTTGTCCCATTTTATGACAAACATTTGACTTTCTTGCCACAGTTGTTAAGTGAATCACTGCAGTCGTTAAGTTATTTAAAGTGTCTCGGGCAGACAAATAAGAAGCATCGTTGTGAAACAAAACGGGTTTATTTTCAACTAGTTCTTTTAAACAGAAGCAAGAACAGAAACCGTGCTTTGGCTGCGCGCGGATACTTAGATACTTGACAGCCGAGTCAGCTGTATCCAATGGGAGCGTTGGATAGCTCCCGCGTTTGTTCCCCGTGCTTCCAACCCCGGGTGAGTTTTGCAACGTTCGACAGTTTGACAGGAGCTTGTGCAACTAGAGATCTCGCGGTTTTGGCGCCAGGTCTTTCTGGCCATTTCGTGTCAGAATTGTGTCAGTACACAACGTTAGTAGCACCGTTGTTAAACGAATCTGGGTTTCCCATGGACTTTGCTTGTCAGAAGGTCACAAAAGGTGATCACACGACATCCTCCCCCCCCCCGCAGGACTGTGCAACCATCATGACTATGAGTCAGTTGCCAAGTACCGGAATTTGTATTGGATGATTGAGGGGATGCTGCAACAGTCGTCAGAGTGAAAAACGGCTGTAAGTCACTTTTTTCAGTGTCATTGAAACAGTCACTAAACAAACTGTTGTAAACCGAGGACCACCTGTATACATAATTAATTTTTTTGCAAATGGGGTAAATATATAGAAAATTCTGCTCTACCATCCTGTCAACCGTCTGCTGAGAAAATAAGAACTTTACCCCCCCAAAATTTGATCCATCTTCGTAGGAAAGTGGGATAATGAGAACTAAAAATAAAAAATAAAAAGTAAATGTAGATTTAACAAGGGATGCTCTGTCAAACTTCTGTCTCTGCCTTGCTCCCTTTTCAGTTCCCCCCACAGCCAATTATCTGCTCTACCCTTATCCGACACAGCTGCATTCCTGTCAGTATTTCAAACCAGGGGGAAGGGAATTTTAATAAAATTCACGTGCTTTTACCCCCATTTTAGTCAATTGTTGAATATCCAAAAACAATAGATGGGAGTTATAAGGAAAAGCAACATGGCAGCCCCTTCAGAGATTGTCATCTACACAACTAGATCTGAATGGAAGAAGAAAGAGCAGCCCCCGAGTAATTCCCACATCACTAAAGTGTCCCCAACCTCATAAACATGAACAATTTTAAATCATTTTCTATCATTTACAAAAAAAAATAATCATATATTTTCGTAAGTTAATTTCTAACCTTTTTACCATTATGCTTATGTTTATGAATAGTATAAAATTATAAATTAATATTTGACCTAAATGAATGTCTTCATTGTGGAAATGTATTATATGAAGTATAAGACAAAAAATGAAATGAGTAAAATATTAATATTGAAGAAAAAGAGAAAATATAGGAAATTGTAAATCAGAAACTTAAAAAGGTATTTGGAAAAATGCAAGGCAAGAAATAGACAAATTTGTGAGCTATGTATTTTGATTGCTTATATTTGCACTGCAAATGGAATGTTTTTAATTTAATATTTACTATATAAATAATTTGGAAAGAAAAAAATGTGAAAACTAAAATTATGAATAAGTAGAACACTCAGAAAACATGTTTGTTGGGAATTGTACTATTTTAATTAATGTGAAAAAAAACCCTTGATAAGCTAAAGTGTCCCCACCTCAGCTGGCAATTGAATAAATTAGAAATTCTGAAGAGGGAGCCTGTTCTTGTATGCATCTCTAACCTCAGACATTTATCCTATTGGCTGTTTTCCTCCCCAAAATCTCGATACATTTAAATAGAAACACCTGTCTAGTTGCTTTGACCATATCCAGTGTTCAGCGCACCCAATACTTTTCTTGGCATATTGCTGCAATATGATTAAAGAGCGAGCATAAACAGGCTGAGCAGTGTTTTTATGACACTCAGTAGCTCATAGGACAAGAGCCAAAGTTATCACAAGGAAGCATTTCCCAAAACTATTATGAATCTGTACATTATTACTGCAAAGGCAAATGGTTTCAGTTACATATTGGCTCACAAAGACAAAGACCGAGACATATTTTATTAATTTCACACAGCATCACTTTAACAGTGTCCTGAAAGCCTTTCAGAGAAATCCAGAAAGCTGAACATGGATAAAATGTTTAAAGTTGTGAATGGGGGGGGCATTACTATAGTGAGACTACCTATCAAAGGCTACTAAAGTGATTTTTTTAAAAAAAAGGAAGAAAGAAAAGAAAACACATTGTTGTAACTAGATGAAATGGAGGCTGACACTTTTGGATGTTGGCTTGTTCGACTTCCTGTCATAAATCCAGACTAAAGTCGAAAAAAATTCTGTAATCAGACAATCTTTCCTTGAAAAAGGAAATCTTCAGAATCCTTTGTGGATCCTGAAGCAAACAAGGTGATTCGTGTCTGTTAGAATTAAACAAGTATGGATGAGTCTTATGTAGCAACAAAATATATTTTGGACAACGGTTAACTACTGTATACGTCCGACTTTCTTTGGACAGAAATCATTTCTCAGGCCCTTTCAAATATTTTCAAGTTTATGAGAAGGAAAGAGCTTTAACCCTCAAGGCTATTTCAAAAAGAAAGGAATGGTAAACCTTACCAAACTTGGCATCATGAGGTTTCTTCGAATCTTATCTTATCTTCCACCATAACAAAGCCTCATATGCTGCTGGATCGCAGCCACACAGGATTCCTGGGAGGTCACTATTGTCCAAACTGCTGAAGCGTGTCTGAGGTTAGCTTAGCTCTACCTGCACTCCACCAGGATAACCTTCCCGAACCTGGCATGCTACCCACATAGAGGAATCGCAGTCCCAGAAGGTCATATGATCTGGGAATTATGAAAACTGAAGTCAAAACATGTTGAAAGGTGTCAGGTTGGGAAAGGCCGCGTGTGATTAGACTTGGCTTCAGGGAAGCCTGGGAAGCTGAACTTTATGTTAGCAACAGAAAACATAGCAACCACAAATCACCTGTGTAATGACAGGAAAAAGGTAGGACTGCAATGTGTCCATGTTCAGATTTAATTCAGAACTATGGAGAATTTCTGTTTATTCACCCCGAAAACAGCATACTGTTGATTAGCCCTGTTCCACTACGCATTAGGAGTGGCTAAAGTGTTCACAGAAAGCAGCAAGCTAAAACAGTCTCTTATACATGAACTTGAATTCTTCTGGTACAGCATTTCTGGACAATCAGAGTGTGCTTTGTGAATAAGTTAGATTTACTGATTAGTAAGTCTGTTAATCAAATAAAAAGAAATTAACAAACCTGAAGTGTTTTCAAGCAAAATGAGTTATTCCTTGTCAGTAAACATGTTTCCAAAAGTGTAATAGCAGCTGTCATCTTTAAAAAGACATTCATCTTTTGCATCATACTGGTCAGAACATGTTGTTCTGTTGGTTAAACAATTAATGATGCAAACTGGGAAAATGAATATTTGTGGATGACTGGGTGAAATTGTAAACAGGAGTGTGCATTTTACTCACTGACAATCTGACATTCTACATAGAAAGGTTTGATGTGACCGTGTAGCTTGCACACCACAAGAGTTATCTTCACGGAAGTATTTACATTTGTATTTAACTTTATAAGAATTAACGTAGTAAAGCAGATGAAGCAGATTCAGTGGCATCCCTTGGAGAGTATCAACATCTGAAGATCTGGTGTTATGGTCAAAACCCTCTTTCTGCCATTCTTCAGATTTGGATATTCATCCCATCCCATCTCATCCCATCCCATCCCATCCCATATCATGGGTACCCCCAAAGAACTTCCTTGCTCACTAAGGATGGTTTGTAGTTCAGGTCACCTATAGTTCTTCAGTTGGAGTAAGCCAGAATAACAGGCTAAATATGGATTCAAGAAACTTGGTCCTTAAATCTCCTTTTTGCTGTGGAGTTATTCAATAATCTTACACTTGATCCTATGTAAATGCTTGAATTACTGTATCAATGTGAAGAAGAAGAAGGAGGAGGAGGAGGAGGAGGAGGAGGAGGAGGAGACCTTATCTTTGGGGAATCTCATATTCAGAAGTCATCCTTACAGAATGTGCTTTATTGCAGAGAGCCTCTAAATTAGGGTTACCATATTTGAGCTCTGAAAAGGCAAATGAATATTACATGACAGCAGAAAAATATAGAACACTAAGCTTCCATCTACTGGTCATCCAGATTTTTGCAAGCGGATCTCTATCGCACTCTTTTCACAGTACAGAAATTAATGGTGAAGAACCCTGACGATATGCTAGATTTCCAATCTAGATCTTTTCAATACAGACAACTATAAACATGGAAATACCTTGTAATCATAAGATATGCTTGATGCTTAAAATGAATCCATTCACTGCAAACTCACTTCTTTGTGGCTTACATTGCAAAATGTTCTGCTCCGTTTTCATATGAAAGAGAAAAAATTGAAAGTGGGATCAAGGCTGAAAAGGTAAAACCAAAACCAAGTAGTTTAATGATATAGAAGATGACCTAATCATCATCACTTTAAAGTATGACTCAGTGCAAAGACTGTATTAAGACTGTTAGTAAGACTGAAAAAAGTCATGAGATATAAGAGATTATCTGTAATTAGTAAAAACGGCTTTTCTTAAGAAGAGAGGAAGATACCATACTCCTTAGTATACAGTATATATTTCCTTTCAATGATGTTAGCAAATGTGTGTGTCTGTGTGTATCTGTGTGTATTTGCTAACATCATTGAACAACAACGACCCAGAAATTTTAATCCTTTTCAAAACAGTCCATTCCATGCCATTCACCTTATTGTGAAAACAAGATTTCTAAATATCTCACAAAAATATGATTCTGCCCTGTGTCTTAGAACAAGGCATTGCCACAAAAAGGAAATACAATACAAGGTGAACAAATTAATGGAAGTCTCAGCTACTTAGATTCTCTGAATTCCATCCAAATAGTGCTGAAGGATGTCATTTGTCAAGGATGTCATAAGATTTAATAATACATTAGCTTCATTTAGCCTATATAAGCACCAATTGTTAGTTTGTTTTGCCCCATAAAAGATTCTCTCCTGTCCACAAAAAATAAATGTGAATGTAACCAGATTTATACTCATTCAAGATTAATAAGGAAGATTTTATTACAGAAACATTGATTTTACTGATTTACCAAGTCATGCTCAGTACAAATAAAATTAAAAGAGGGAATTAAACAAAATGGAAATTATAAGACAGCTTCTCATAAACAAAAAGGTTTAAGAGAAGCCATCTTACATGGCACATAAGCAGCAAATGACTGATTAATCATAGTGATCTCTGTGTGAAGTTCTATTATTGCAGGCACATTTGGGGAAAGATCACATCCAATCAATGGAATTCCACAATTTTTCACACGTTGTTGTCTTTTTTGCTTGGTTGTAAGCTGCTAAGAAATATTTAGAAGTTGGGTGACCTATTAATTAACTCATTAGCAAGAACATTTATTCAGAAGAATAGAAGCACTGAAAGGAGAGTGCATTTGTTTTTTAGAAAGGTACATGCATATTCTAAAATTTTGTATCCACCCCTCTCCAAATCCTTCATCTGCTCCAGATAATAAAACTTTACTTTCTATCTAACAAGCAGAGGAAACTCCTGTATTGGCAGATTGAATCCAACATTTCAAATACATCAGCCAACGTTCTCAACTATTTGGACGCACCTCTCACTCCCTATTAACATCCATTGAGACTGGCCTTGGAGAAAGACGCTGGGATGGTGCCAGTCGGTGGTATCAGAAGTTGCTGAGAGGCCAAGGAGAGCAAAAATAGCTGCACGTTTTTATAAGCAGCAAAGATGTTTTACAAGCTGACAAAGAAAGAAAGGGAGTCTTGGATGGCATTTTCTATCTTATTAGCTTTCATCAGCGAGGCAGAACCCTTGATGGGATTATAACCTGGGCTGGATTACATGATAGGCTAATGTAATCAGAAAAAACCAGGTGTCTTGCCTCATTAAAAAAAAGCCTAATGGTTGCACTACCCCCACTGTGCTCTCGCCAAACATCACCAACAATGTCACATATGACCAATGTCACATATGGCACTCCTTTCTTATATAGCATCAGCCTATGCACCAATCTGTGTCTCCTGAAAGTGTTTTTAAAAAGAAAAAGAAGTAAATATGAAACTAGAACAATGTTGATACTTTATGCTGAATTATATTGTGTGTGTGTGTGTGTGTGTTTGTGTGTGTGTTATATTTTTTGTGCTGGCACATAAATAAATTCAGGGAAGACCAGGATAGATCTATTTCGAGCTTAT
>JANHFO010004752.1:25525-37299 GCA_032468095.1 Pareas carinatus | reverse complement strand
GAAAAAGAATTGTTCAAGGTTGTTATTCATTCTATTTTTTATATTCTGTATGTTTGTATAAAACTTTTCAATAAAAAAAAATCCTGGACTACTAGGGAACCTACCAAAGATCTGGAAAAGAGCTGATGTGGTTCCAATCTTCAAAAAAAGGGAGGGGATGGATCTAGAAAATTACCCACCAATTAGCCTTACATCAATACTGGGAAGATCCTGGGGAAGATAAACAAGCAATGGATCTGCAAACACCTAGGGACAAGCAAAGCTATTACTAGAAGTCCACATGGGTTTGTCAAAAACAGATCATGAGAGATATGCATTTTTGACAAAGTGTCTAAATTAGTGAACGAGCGAATTACTATGGACATGGTATACTTAGATTTCAGTATGGCATTTGACAAAGTAGATCACTTAAACGTGAGTCAGCAGTGTGCTGCAGCTGCCAAAAGACCATATTTGGAATATTGCATCCAGTTTTGATCACCGTGATACAAAAAATATGTTGCGACTTTAGAGTGTAAAAAAACAACAATGATTAGGGACTGAACAGATGCAGGAACAAGGCATGTTTAGTCTAATAAAGTCTAATGAGGAGAAGGACTAGAAGTGACATGATAGCAGTCTTCTGATATCTAATCAGAATCAGAATCAGAATCAGAATTTATTTTTGCAATGTGTGTCAGAACACACAAGCAATTTGTCTTAAGTGATTGTGCTCAAACTACTTACATACACAACAGAATACAATCAAGATACATCGATACTATAATCGAGTAAGTATATAAGTATACAGTGTCCCTTCCACCAGTGAAACAACAGTAATCACAATTCTTAATTTAAGTTCCAATTTAAAGATTTGAAGGTACATCCTAATCATCATTTACATTCCGCATACTTCTGTCTGTTTAATTTTTTTTCTTTTTTCTTTGTCTCTAGAAAAAGTTATTATTTAAGTTTGTTTTGATGTTAGTAACCTTCCCTTCTGATACATTGGAATTTTATTGTTTATATTTTTTTGTAAAAAAAAGTTTAAAGATGCATTCTAATCATTTTAAATTCCACTCTCTTCTATTTAAAAGGCTTTTCTCTTTCTCTCTAGGAAAAAATATTACGTACATTTGTTGTTTGTTTTTTAAAAATAGCCTTCCCTTCTATTACATTGGGATTTCATCTATTATTTATACTTTTTGTAGCAATTATTCTAGTTCATTCTATTTTTCATATTATTTGCCTATAACCATATTTACTTTAATGTCTTCTGTAACATAGTATCCCCTTTATAGTAAGAATTAAAACAATCACGTAATAATAATAAACACTATCACCTTATCTAATTAAGATTCAGCAATAAAGTTCTAAATATACAGAGATTTCTAGATATAACAGTATCCCTTCCACCAGTCAAACAAGTCACAATGCTTAAATTAAATCAAATAAAAAGTTTAAGGATACGTTCTATCATCTTTTGCATTCCACATTTTTCTGTCAAATTTAAGAGGATTTTCTTTTCTTTTTCTCTCTAGAAAAATTATTACTTACGTTTAGTTTATTTTTAAAAGCTTTCCATTCTAATACACTGTAATTTCACATTCTAATAAGTTGGAGCTTCAGATATTATTTTCCATACCTCTACAAAATATCCATTGCCTATAATCATATGTCATTTAGTGTTTTAATTTGATGCCTTCTATCCAATGCCTTTTTGAATAAACTTCTGTCCATCTCCTATCTTAAATTATGCCTTCTTTCTTCTTCCTCCATCTTGGATTCTCCTTTGCTTTCCTTCCAGGAAGCATTTGTGTTGTTTTTTAAAGTCATTTCTTCTTGCTGAAATTCTTCTTAAAGATAGTTCTCTATGATTCAAATCTTTAATTTTGGGATCCTTTTTTTGAAGAAATTTTTCTTGGGTCTTTTCCTTCTTCTTTAAGGTCTTTAAAGTCTTTTTATCTGCTTTTTCATTTTGTTAGTTCTCTTTTGACTTTTGCCAGTCAGATTTTGCTGTTCATCCATTTTGTCTGTCACATCTTGCATTTTTAATGTCTTTTCAAAGGTTACATTGCTGCTCTCAGTCTGTTCATCAGCAGTTTCATCAATAGGTTGTTCCATCTTTTCCATTAGTTCTTTCATTATGTTGCATTGGTAACATAATACCCTGAATAAATTTTGATTTTTCTTCAATTATTTCAGTCCCCATTTTAGATGAAGCTATGTGTGTTTTCTTCTCTGGCCACTAGATGTCTCTTTTTTATTTTAAAATCAATTTTTCCATCTTAAAATTCTTAAATTTATCTTAAACTTATTTTTGCATATATATAAATATAAGGACATTGTCCAATTTAAAATGTATTTCCAGTCTCTAATATTATATTGTTTCAATCCTTTAAACATGGTTTTTCTAATCCAAGTAGAAGTTTCCCTTCCATTTTAATCTGCTTTTTTTTCTTCCGGGAAAGAAATTCTCTTATTGCTTCTTAAAATTGGGGTTCACTGCTTTCCTTTATAGTAGGGTTTTAAAGTTTGCTCACCCAAACTGATGTTTGTTGGTGTTGCTTTCAGCAATTTGGATGTTAAGCCGCAGCACCGCTTTTTCTTCGCGGCTCATTGCAGCTAAATGCTGCCCAGGCAGCCATTCCAGCCTTCTTTCTTCACCTCTCCAGGGCTTTAGATCCTGGAACGGACCCAATCTATCAAATGTCAAGCAGTTCGGTCCAGAGTCTTCTGGATTTGATGCCTGCGATCGCCGCACCATGCACCGGAAATCCACTAAGGGGAAATTTCTTAAGAGTGGAATGACTTGCCTCAAGTTTGGGTGCTCCACCACTAGAGGTTTTTAAAAAGCAATTGGACAGTCATTTGTCTGAAATGGTATAGGATTTCCTTCTTGAGCCTGAAGTTGGACTATAATACCTTCAAGGTCCCTTCCAATTCTGTTATTACTCTTCTCAATCATGTTAGAAAGAGCTAGCTTTTTTGAGAGAAGATATGCAAATAAGAATTTAAACTAGTTCACCTTTTCCTGCTATTGCTTCCTACTCTTTCCATCATGAATTAACGAATGCTTGGACTCCTCTTAGTTTTGGGACATACTCAAGAACCCTTCTTATATTTTACATTCTTCTGTAGCTTGATTGAATTCTGAAAGTTAGCCTTTGTGACTTCATTATTACAGCTTTGAGCCTACAGTTCTCATTATCAACCTCTGCTTTCCCTTCCCCTGCATCCTCTAGCTATGTTAGCTCATTATTCATTCATACAGGTGTCTTTAGACTTTTCCCAATTTTCCTTATTATGGGATCCATTATGTGTTTCCTTTCAATATTTCATTTTTTTCAGAATTGCCCATTCCACTTAAGACTTATCTTTTTATGACTTGAAGCCCACCTTTCACCTAATTTCATTAAATTCAACCTTCCTCATCAGCAATATATGTGACTGATTGCTATCAGTTTTATCTCCCTCAGGTATTTTAAATTCCAATCTGATACAGGCAGTTTCCCTGAAGATGTCTGACACCTTCAGTCCATTGACCAATACCTCTGTGTTGGTAAGGACTAAGGCCAAGAAGCTGATTCCATTGTTTCTTCTTCCAATTCTGAAAAATGAAATTGTCAGCAGCAGAGATAAGAAATCTGTTCTACTTCTCCCTCCTAGCCGAGTTAATTTTCCAGCTGATATCAGGGTAATTGAAGTCTCCCATTACTACTACAGCCTGCCCTCCTGAACTTTGTGGGTTGATTTGAAAAGGAACAATTCACTTCTTCTGCCTGGGTAGATGACTGTAATAAACTCCCATAATGGCATCATTTTTGTTTCTTATTCCATTTAGTCCTACGGAGATCTTTTCACAGGATTTCCATATCAAGGATTATGATTTTTTCACAGGCATATCAATTTAGACACACATAGCTTTTCTTTCTGTTGAGTCTAGCATCAGCCAAATTAAACTGTCTAATTTTGATAGATAATGCACACTAGAAACTGTTTAATTTTGTCTTCTCCCAATAAAACCTTTTCTGTGTTCTGGCCACCTCAATATCTAAAATACCTTTGTGCATATAAATTAGAATCTATATAAACAAAGGAGAACTTTATGCTCTGTATGCATTTACATTCAGAAGCAAAAGGACTCTCTCAAGGATTTTATATGCTTTAAATATATGCTGTACTTCAGTTCTTGCTGCAGCACCGAAATGGATCTATTACCATTTTAAAACATTACTGTGTCTTTATCTTGAATTCCATACAAAAAGGATTTTCTGAAGTTTCAATATGAACAACAAACAATAAATACTTTGCATTCCCATTTTTGCAAGTTCATGCACTGCTTTAAATGCATAGAGTTTCCGACAAAAAAGAATTAGATTAGCCATTTCACCATTGTAATGTAGCAATATTATAAAATTATTTCTGAAATCAATAATGCTTTTGGTTCCATGGCTAATCTTATATTGGAAAGCTGTTTATAAAGATATTAAATAAATAGATTAGTCAGATTTTTATTATGACTTTACAGAAAAAGATTATTCAATAATTATCATTTGGAATTGGGATAATAAATGAATCCAATCTTTATTAGCGGAAGGTACAGTAATATACATAAAACAAATACTCATTGAATTATACAGTATGATAACATCTACACGCCTAGTTGTGCTTGTCATTTTTTCCATCTTTTGGCCACAGAATTATAACAACCTGATTTATCCACTACATTTAATACACAATATGACAATACACCAATATGTATGGCTTATAAGGTATCATTTAAGCATGATTATTATATATTTCACCCCTACCTACCTGACTTAACAATGATCTCTTATGCATTGAGATCTTTTTGTCTATGTGAAATGCAGTTCCCAATATGAATGTCAGCTTGAATTAATGAATATTTTCATAAAAATATTCCAGCAATGAATGTTTTAAAAACCTTGTCATAACAATCACTAAATTTACACATGACAGCAAGCATGTGTTACTGCATTTTTATCTTAAATATTTGATGACTTTCCCTTTAAACCCAAGATTCATAACCCAAAGGACTTTGTTTTCCTATGGAATATAGGATTCAAGAGACATTAGAACAGCCTTCATTTTCTGCATCAATAATATTGTTCAGAGAAGCACTAGATAAAATCTTTTATTTCTTCTCTGCTGTTTTATTCAAATATTTTAACCACATCTGTAGTCATTTCCTCCTCTTGGATTCTTTAGCTGTATCTGCAAGAAATTGTTATCAGTGATCTCTTTGTCCCAGGTAAAATGGAAATAATTTTTATAATGTATTATCGAAGACAATATATTAGAACCTCCTTCGTTCTCCTATGTATACTCATATATATTTAAGTGCCCATAAATAATTCTATTTGATTATCATAAGAATATCCTTGAGCTACGTCATCATAAGCAATGATGTATGGAGTGCAGATTTTCTACTTGCTGTGAGGCAGACCTTGAAAATACAGAGTTGTGATTTCCTCCCCCGCTTCCAAAAATGGTTAAATGTTTTTACTTATTTAAAAAGGAAACCAACAAACCATTGTTGGAGCAATATATTACTATGTTATAACTGAAGGTTGTCCACTGAAGGGTCACCCTCACTTGACCTTGTTTGCGCAGAAAGGTAAGCTCACCATGGTAACCTTGGTCTTGTGGCTTTCTATACAGTAAATCATTTCAGCTCTCCTTGTGTAATTCTTTTATTGGCTGTGCAATTGAAATGTCATGCTTCACGAACAGAGAAGCTAGTAATTTCTTACGGATGATTAAACCACCTCTGTAATGTATGAGCATGGATGAAACTGTATGTAACAGTCTTAGGCATGAAAATCATGGGAGGAAGAACGAAGACTTATATTTTTCAGATGCTCTAATACACAATTACCTATGACTACACACTACCTAAAGATACACACTTTCAAGACACAGCCATGCACAACCTCTTTTAGAATCTTCACAGTAACCGCTCTGAAATAAGTAGCGTCTGATATACATATACATACACACACACATACGCAAACACACACTCTTTCCTTTTCAAATCTTGTTGAATATGTGAGTGGAAAAATGTCATAGAAGGCATACAGAGGGACCATTAGTATGCTAAAAGACTGTTTTTACCCAATCAGTTCATTTTCTCTTCAATAATACATCTGAAGAAATTAAAATCATGGAATATAATTACTAAGAAAGCCCATTGTATTTTCAAATAAGTTTTGTATTCCAAAACATACACAGCTTAGTTCCATGTTTGTTAAAATGTTTTATACTTGTATTTATTTCATGCTTACCTCAGTGGGGGGGAAAGGCCCTGAATTGGCTTAGGACTCAGTTATCTACAGGACAGCATTCTGCCAGCAAATACCTCCCACAGACTGGTGCGCTCCCACAGAGAAGGCCTCCTCAGTGTGCCATCGGCGAGACAATGTTGGGCGACCCCCAGGGGAAGAGCCTTCTCTGTGGCAGCTCCTGCCCTCTGGAATGACCTCCCCCTGGAGATTCGTACTACCTCGGACCTCCGTGCTTTCCGTCATGCCATAAAATCGCACCTGTTTATTCAGGCTGGCCTGGGCTGATCTACATTACTTCTACGCTCGTTAAAATGATTATTTTATATATTTTAGACTTTTAGATCTAGTTTAAATTGGACAAATATTCCAGTTTTTTAAATTTCTGGCCACACAAATTTATTATTTTTAATTGTTTTAAACATGGTGTTTGTCTTGTCTATTGCATTTTGTGGTTCTTGTTGTTTTTAAAATGGCTGTACACCGCCCTGGGTCCCTTCGGGGAAAAGGGCGGTATAAAAATATAAAAATAAATAAATAAATAAGTGTTTACTGTTAAACGAATTTGTTAGATCAAGTTTCTCTACTCTATTTTCCTGTAATTTATGGCTGATATAGATTGGAAAAGCAATAAAAAAATTAATAATAATAATAATAATAAAGAAATAGCATATGTAAATAAATAATTATATGCTCTTCATTTTCACAGGTTCGTGTAAGATCCCTGTGAGCTGGGATGCGCCTTTCAGGCCCAGTTCCCACAAGTACCCATTGATCATATTCTCCCATGGACTAGGAGCCTTTAGGTGAGTTTGTACAGGTGGGGTGGAAAACCAACCAGTTCAGAAAGGCCAGGGATGAGGAAGCTGGGGTGGGTATGTGAGTTTGAGATCCTTGAGTGATATTCCTGGAAATCTCATAGGGCAGGGAAACCCAACCCCTGGCCTGTGAACCAGAATCGATCCGCAGCATGCCAGCAGCTGGTCTGTGCAAACAAGCCAAAGCCCCATTTGCAGGATGCAGACAACAGGCAAAACCACGTCCCCTCTGATCCGCGGAAAAACCTTTCTCCACGGACTGGTCTCTGATGCTCTAGGGGATCTTATATGACTCTTTTTTTAAAAAAAAATTGCTTTTTTACTTTAGAAATACATAATCTTCAACAGTAATTTAAAGAAAAGAGCAAAGGAGAAGAATTTAATCTAGTAAATTATTTAGACTTTAGTATAAACTTATCTACCTTTATATAATTATCATGATTATCATATTGTTATTATTCATTACTTACTTTAAACACTTGTAAATTGCAATTTCAAATCATGTAACACATATCCACAGGCCAAAAAACATCAATATGAAAGATCAGTTATATTATCCAATCACGCAGCAGCATATTATGCATAACATATGAAACAACAATTCTCTTTGTTATATTTTAATGTAATGAAATGATCTGATTCACACAACTTATGACTGAGTTCCCATAACAGACTGAAGTATAAATGCCACATGAAAGTATCACATTTTAGCCCAATTATGTGTTGAATGAACCAGCTCCAGTGTGTTAATAGCAGTGATAAAAGTGTATTTAACTTCAAATTAAATTAAGTTTAAAGTTTTAAATCCATATGTCTCAAACTAACACATACATAGGAAAATTAATTGAATTCCATGCAAGGTGGAGTTTGAATGTTATTACTGCAACAATAAAAATAAATAATCTGTTCTTCATCTGGATTCACAGAAAGATAATCATGCCCAACCTGACCTTCCCAGCATGCTCTAAGGGAGAGAAAGAGAACGCTGCGGTGGGAAGGAACCAAAAATAAATAAATACTAAGCTGAGCAGAGTTACAATCAACTGTGCAGTATCCTTTGAGCAGAATGTTCCTCAAGACAGCACAAACCAATCAAGATAATACTTAGTGTTGGCTGCAATGTTGTAATCAAGAGGTAAATATATGCTGAAAACATATTTCTAATGGAATCATTCAAATTCCAGATAGAGAATGTTTTGTTTCAAATCCATGGTATTATTCTTTATGCCACTTCATTCCCTTTAATCAATCTTCCAAGGTCTAGCACTCAGAAACCCTATTCATGTTAATAGCTGTAACAATGCTCTTCACAGCTGCTTAAATTCTAAAATCCCTTGGCAACTAGTCAAGCTTGCATTCAAAGAAATCCCAGAATCCTCTGCAGGGACTATCCAATCTGCAGTACCAGAGATATTATAACCAAACAGCTGGAGCAAGCGAGATGGAAGAGGCCTTACAAGGCTTGAAAAACACAACCCAGATGATGACATCAAGTGACTTTGCAGCAATTCCAACCACATCCTGCACCAGCAGCCATCTTGAGAAGAGACTAGAAAGTAAATTAATGGGAGAAATAGATCAATAGTATAAAACCTAGCAGTAGAAAGAGATTACAATGCTGGAAAAAATTGAGGTAGTCATAAGAATGAAGAGTATAATAATGAACATAATAAGAGGCTGCAACAAACAATTGAAGTGACAGAAGATGAAGTCCTGAGAAAATCTGGTGATAAAAAGTAGAAATGCGGAGATAACAACTCATATTCACTTTTTTTTGTTTAGAATACCACTGTAAATTTTCATGCAGTATCGTTATTTTAATTTTTAAAAAAATCCCTTTGAGGAAATAAACGAGTGTCTTCTTTGGATTTTTCACCATCCCTGGACCTATGACACTTATCCTGGACATTAAGAAAATGCTGGAAGACTATGAGCGGGATTTTTGCCTGAAAATGAGATTTCAAATCCCTGTCTCTTGAGGATAGAATACTATTTGTTTCTCATTCTCATTCTCTAGCTTCGCCAAGGCAGATACCAGTTTCTGTTGTGGGAGCACGTAAACATGTCTAATCTGCCAGTAATCCCAGTTTCCAAGCAGGCCAATATTAATGGCTCCATATGGACATCACTCAGTGCTGGAGGGTACGTTCCCAACTGGTTTATTTCTTCACTGCTGTCACCTTTTCCTATAAGAAAATATGGTTAGGAATCACTGCAGCAGAAGGCGGGTTTTTCATTCAAAACACAGAGGATGTAAACACCAGGAGTCAGTTTACACTCCTCCCAAAGTGAGGGACAAGGTGGGGATTTATCCCCTTCTCCAAGATTTCTGAGTAACCAGAGCATTTGGCTGCTTGTGATGTGCTGTCAGTAGTTCATAGCAACGATCATGGAAACAGAGAGGGTGTGTCTTGCCTTAGACATGCAATTTTTTAATGTGTAATTGGTACAACTATGCTTGTTTCTGTTGTTTACAGGCACAAGTCGCTGACAATAAAATATTAGGCTGAGTCACAGAACAGGCAGGGTACTTGAGGTTTCCTTCAACCTAAGAGGCAGAATGTGTGCGTGTGTGTGCGTATGTGTTTGTTTATGTGTGTGTACCTTTTGTCTCTCTGTTTTGGAAAGCAGATGTTCCATGCACTAGTTTAAAAGTTCCATTGGCTCAAAAGTATTGCAAAATTGTCTGGAAGAAATATCAGCCATCCATCATCCTGCCCGGTGCTTCTTCTTATCCTAAAAAACAGACGTAGATCTTGCCGCCCTGCAACTAGGCAGGGATGAGGCTTCACGTGCTGACCCTGCCCTAAGCGTTCTCGTGCTTGTCGCCCGATCCTTCCCATTCATCAGCATTGAAGGGGAGGATCTGGAAATGTCTTGTATATAAACTAGAACCTGCATGGAACCACCAACCTTGCTCCATCGGAATGATTGATTAGCAACCATGATTTCAATGGGATGCATATCGAACTCCGTTGCAGATGTCTCACTGAACATTGACAAACTGCTGGTGTTTAGAACTAGCATGTGTCTGGGTGCTAGGTGGAGAGGATCAGCAGATGGGCCTCTATTCTACTTTGCTCTCCTTAGTACAAAACCTGAAGAAGGCTGATAGGACTAAGATCCATTGCAGTTATTAAGTGTGTGTTTCTTAATTAAAAATTTTCAGTTAAGTCTCCAGAAATGTGCGTGTCGCCATGGCAAAATAAAGCACTGCAAAGTACACATAGCATATTCGGTTTTTTTCTTTTTTTGAAGGGGGGCAGAAGGGTTATGTGTGCAGCTGCCCCAAGTGTTTAAAGGGGCACTTCCTCTAACCACTTTTGTAACACAGCCAAGGGACACTAACTCAGGAAGGAAGCCAGAACATTGTAGATAGAAGCTCAAACTGACTCGTTTATCATCCTCAAGATTGCAGCTTGCACTCTCTTTCAGCTCGATTTTTAAGGGATCAGCAGAGAAATACTTACAAGCCAAATGCTGGACTGTAAGACGTCCTATATAAATTATCTTGCTGAAAGTGAATATTTATTATTGAAAGTGAATTTTAACGTATGCATCTTAAGAGGAGGTTAAAAAAGAATAAACTTTTGAAATCATCTTTGCGGGGGAGTTATTACTTTAATATTCAATACTGAAGATGTACAGGATGATATTTCCTTCTCAGGTAAAAAAGATATGAGGTCTGGTGTTTGATGTGCAACTTGTTTCTGAATATATGAAAACCAGTTTTCTCTTCTCAGGATATTTGTACCATATTACCATATCAACTATATGTAATTTAGATCAAGATTGTTCCTGCTGCGATCATAATTTTGGAAAACACACACAAGTTGATTAAAAACAGCTTAATAGTTTTCTCACTCCGATTCTGGCATAGTTATTGCCCTATTTGGCCTGGGAGAACAAGGATTTCTCCCATTCCTAAAATTAATCAACGGATCTGTGAAAAGTTTCATACATTTTAGTATACTGTGATATGTCCAGTTTTTCTTTTTCCTTGTGCCGGATCTACAATTTCCATTATTCTTAGCAAGCGTGTACATTCTGGTAATTCGGTTTGTGGTAAAAGTGAAGAAAAAGATGAAGTGTTTTGTAGAGATTAGACAAAAGCAAGAGGTAAAGAGCTAATATTTTCTCATCTTTTTCTATTGAATAGAGCCTTCCTCACCTAATGTCTTATAGCAGAGGTCTCCAACCATGGTCCCTTTAATGCTGGTGGACTTCAACTCCCAGAATTCCCCAGCAAGCCCTGCTGGGAGGGGGGGAATTCTGAGGGTTGAAGGCCACCAGCCTTAAAGGGACCACGGTTGGAGACCTCCGTCTTATAGGATATGAATTCTAGAAAGAGTGCACAGAAAAGCAACAAAGCTGATTAGAGGAACTGGAGGCTAAAACATATAGAGAACGGTTGCTGGAACCGGGCATGTCTAGTTTAAGGAAAAGGAGGCGACTAGAGGGGACAGCATAGCCGTGTTCCAATATCTGAGGGGTTGCCATAAAGCCCCCGGAGGCAGATCCCTCCCAGCTCTCTTAGTTTGCTAACTGTGTGTGATTCTGATCCACAACTGTCCCACTATTAGTAAGTAAAGTAAAAAAGTAAAATTTTATTTATACCCCGCCCTTCTCCTGAAGGACTCAGGGCGGCTTCCAGGCATATAAAAACATACAT
>JANHFO010004752.1:5950-15988 GCA_032468095.1 Pareas carinatus | reverse complement strand
ATTTTAATTTGGTTTTAAATTGGTCTTATATTTGGTTTTTATTTAATACAGCCTCCTAATATTTTCTTTTAATATATATTTTAATGTTTGTGATTGTGCTATTTTAATTTGCTGTACACTGCCCTGAGTCCGTGAGGAGAAAGGCAGTATAAAAATCTAATAAAAAATAAAAATAAATGTGAAGTAATAGTACTGCTTTATACCGTATTGGTAAGACCATATTTGGAATACTGCATCCAGTTTTGGTCACCTAGGCCTAGAAAATGCGCAGAGAACAAAGACGATAAGAAGTCTGGAGACTAAACCATAGGATGAACAATTGAAGGAACTAAGTACAGGTAGTCCTCAACTTACAGCCACAATTTAGCCCAAAATTTATGCTGCTGAGGAAAAAATTTGTTAAGTAAGTTTTGCCTCATTTTGTGACTTTTCTTGCCACATTTGTTAAGTGAATCACTGCAGTTGTTTAATTAGGAACACGGTTGTTCAGTGTATAGGGTTTCCCTATGGACTTTGCTTGACAGCAGGTCGCAAAAGGGGATCCCGTGACCCCCAAAACACTGCAACCGGCGTAAACATGCACCAATTGCCAAGCCTCCAAATGTAAACCATGTGAATATTGGGATGCTGAAATGGTCATAACTGGCTTTTTTTAGTGCTGTTGTAACTTTGAATGGTCACTAAGTGAGCTGTTGTAAGTTGTGGACCACCTATATGCCTAGCCTGATGAAGAGAAGGCCTGGAGGGTGGCATGGCAGCAGTTGTCCAGGACTTGGGGGGCTGTCAAGGAGACGAGCGAGTCAACCTATTCCCCAAAGAACACGAGGGCAGGAGAAGAAGTAATGGGTGGGAGATTATTAAAAGGAGATTCAACCAAGAAGCAAGGAGAAATTTCTTGATGGACTAGAAGATCTCCAGAGTCCCTCCCAGCCCTATAACTATATGTTTTAGTAATTGGTGGGGAATAGAGGAATAATAGCTGCAACTCAATATGTCTGAAAATTGTGGATCCTGCCCGCTCACTTGAAGGAAAATCTAGTCCATTTCTCCTTACAGAAGAATTTCAACTCAGGGACGCTGGTGCCCCCCTCGCATGAACCCCCCAGTTAAAGGTCCTTGGACAACGTGTCTACAGTATTAAAGTCAACATTATCTTTGGTTTTAGGATTTCTGCATGGAGAAAAGTCGCATTTCAGGTCATACTTAGGTAGAAATATTTAACATTCGAATAAGGCACATAAATGTGTAAACACCGTTATACACGATCTGGATTTGAAGAACCGAATTGGTTTTATATTGGTATCTATAGATATTATATGGATCTTTCTCTCTCTCTCTGGATTAGCATTTTTCTCCTCCTGTCATGTTTGCTTTACCTTAATCACCGTCATATAAAAGCCAGCTTTCTTTTGTTCGTTGTAAAACCACTACTGATCTCCCCCTTAGGTTGTGTCATATTTTGCTTGCTTGTGTTTTGCTCTATCCCTTTCCAACTGAGTTTTTATCTTCCACATAAGAAATACTGAAAATATTTCAGAGTTCCAGTGAGACTCGATGCACAAAATGAAGCATGCAAAGATATGAATCGGCATTCTAAGTCAAATGCGAAAATGGTACCACTCACCTTAACAGCGGGACTGAAGGGAACAGCCACTTTCTTAGTGATTGCTAGGTAGCCAGGTGCTGAGGCTGTCACTTTATAATTCCCAGGTACCAACAGTCTCCAGTAATCGCCATCTTTTGCTAAGGAAACAGAATGATGTCATTATTTTTGGAAAATCTTTGGGAACATGCTTAAGTGGCACTGTGTTGGGCAACCCCCTCGGGTGCCCAGCTGAGGAACTGGATGACGAGGGGCTAGAGAGGCCTTCCTCCCTTCCTGGGCCAGGGCTGCAAGTTCCCTCCCTCGCTGTGCCACACCCTGCTCAGCCACCCACCCCCAGTTCCTCCTCACCAGACATTGCATGGGAGGAGGAAGCTGGGCCAGATGGCAGGGAAGCCGCAAGCGATCAGCAAGGGGAGGGAATGGAGCTAGGCTTGGAGCTAGAGGCTTTCAGGAGGGAAGCTGCCAAAGGTAATAATGAACAGCTGGAGCCTCTCACGATGCACAGACAAGGCGAAGGCTGAGGAGGAGGCTCAGAGGGAAGCCGCTGACCACTTGGTACTGTGTATGTGTGTGTGTGTGTGTGTGTGTTTGGGATGCCCTGCTGTTTTTCGCTGCAAGCCAGCACTAATTATCTACAGCCGGACTCCTGTTCTCTTTGTCTTTGGCAGGGAGCCAGCGTTACTTGACTGTGGCTTTAGGTCAAGCCCCATTACTCATGTCTGGAAGCCAGCATATCTCTGGCTAACTGCTCTTGGCCTCCTCCCTCCCTCAGCGCCGAGTCGGATGAGAACACACCGATACCTGTTTGATTTCAAGATCCATTAACTGGAGCAAGGTGCAAAATACAAGAGTGATTGCAGAAAAGGGAAGAGAAAGCTCAGCATATTTTCGTTCTTCCTATCTCAGAGCATGAAAACATAAAACCTTGCATCATTGTAAGATAGTAATGAACATTAGTAATTTTGCTCATGAATGTCTTAAAATAATGCAAGGTCTTGTGTTTCTTTTTTCTATAATTAGGACAACTGGATTAAGATCAGGTGATAAAAGAAAGGACTGCAATTTTGCAAATGTCAAGATTAATGTGGCAGATTTGATTGACTGAGAGGAAGCAATTTTTCAAAATTCAGCCCGTTCTGAAATAAAATTTAAAAACCTTATTTTCAGTTTCTTTTATATAGGTATTCAGAGCAAAGTTTTCTTTACCCCACGGCCAACATTAGACAGATATCATCTTTAATAAGAGGTCACTAATCTTGAACATTTTGTTCCTTAGAAGTAGTTGTATTAATTTGTGACCTCCCAATTATAGTTAAATGAAGGCCTAAGGATTTGAATTTCTGACCTGAGATTCAGATTTCATCCTGAATGAAACAGAAAAATGGGCTCATTCTAGATAAGTCTAACAATACTATTTCCTAGTTGTAATGTTTATTTTAAAAACCCAAAAACATGCATGTTATACCAAAAATAAGATCGGGCCATATATTAATTTTTGCTCCAAAAAACACATAAGGGCTTCTTTTCAGGAAATGTATTATTTTGTCATGTTAAGCAATCTACATTTATACATGTACAACAATCTACATTTATTCAAATAGTCATGTCATGCCCTCCGCCCACAATGATGGCCTTTTAAAGGGCTCTGTCGTGTGCGTCCCTCGCTCTGCCCAAACCACACACTTTTTGCCAGTCGCTATCTCAGTGCTGGCTCCTTTTGAGTTTTTTGTTGCTAGCTTGTTTGACTCCGTCTCTAAATTCATTCTCTTGTGTAGTTGCAACAACAGGAGTGGCAACAAAAATGATGACCGTTTAGAAGGATGGTCCATGCAAAAGCGATAAAAAATTGCAGGCACCCAAAATTCAGAAAGTACATCCATTACAACACATGACATATTGAATTATGAAGACTCATACTAGACAGAACCACGTCCGTTTGTTATCACATGCACATGTTATTCCTGTGTTGTGTCTGCACTCTGGTCATTCAGCAATAAGTCTTCATCTGTTTACATGCACATTTACCTCTCCTCCAAAGGCACCCACTGGAGTATTTACGAATAATTATAATTTGTATTATACTTTATTTTAAGTATTAATGTCAATAATGTTATTTATTTATATTTAATTATATATTAATATTATTTTATCATTCAATACGTCCATCGTGTGTTACAATGGACGTAGTAAATGTGTCCATCTGACTGACGATGTTAACTGGGTCTTATTTTTGGGGTAGGGCTTATATTACAAGCATCCTGAAAAATCAGGCTAGGGCTTGTTTTCTTATTAGGTCTTACTTTTGAGGAAATATGGTAAGTAGAAACATGTTTCTCCCTTTGGGGATGCCAATCTATTCACGAAAGAACATTTTGGCCATTAGAAGTTTTCCATAGTGGCAAGAAAGACTAACTGATGCTGTGTTTGTTTTCCAAAACCAAGGAATGCAGAACCATCAAGGAGGATAGCATGGGAAATTGCACGCGACAACCAGTGAAAATCACGTCTTCAGTGGCCACGAGCACTAGCCTCCCCCTCCAAATATAAAAAGATATTGCTATATTCATCCATATATCAGCATTCATCACCTGTTTCAATGCAGTACTTTTGAATACTTACCTGATATAATATCATGGTTTATCCCCTCTACAGAAACGGTGGCATTAACAATGGGATTACCCTGAAGATCTTTAACAAATCCTTTTATTCCTCGATGTATCTTAAAAATAAAGCACAAGAATTCTTGATATTTCTCTAAATAACATACTTACAAAAGAGAAGAGAATAAAAAACCGCCACTCTTAGCTCCTTATTAAAGTTAGCAGATTCCGTCTCACAGAAAATGTCAGTATGAACACGTGGTGTTCAGAGCCTGTTGCTGGAAGACTACATGTAGAGTCTCTTCAAACAATATTTCTAAAATCCTGATGACGGGTCCTAGGATCATGAGAGATGGCACGCGGCCAATTCCCCTCCCCCCTTCCCATTCCCTTCCCCCCGTATCCCATATTTTGCAAATATTGTTAAAGTTCAATGTTAAATTTTTGTGTTATCTGTACACCGCCCTGAGTCCTTCGGGAGAAGGGCGGTCTATACATCTAATAAAATAAAATAAAATAAATAAATAAATAAAATTGTTGAATACTTATTTCACTTTTAAAATCTCTAATTGTTTACGGGAAGGACGCAGTGGCAACCCACTTCTGAAATCTTGCTAAGAAAACTGCAAGGGCTGCTTCAGTTAGTTGTTAGGAGTCAACAGTGACTTGAAGGTGTGCTTCCCCTCCCAGTTTCGCATTTTACTCAGGCGGGTGAACCGGTTATCAGATTCAGAACAAACCACAAATTTAAAGTGACTTTAATTTGGGATTTTAAAACATGACCAAGTTTGAAAGTTGAGTTGATAAAAACAGACAACTATCATTAAATGGAGACTTCCTCATTTAACTGCCTTTTTGTGCAAATGGGATGTGTGTAGGGACATAAAAGACATATTTTCCAGTTTTGAGTGTAAAAAATAATTGTGTAAATATGGCCACCAATATGAATAAACTCATTGTGTGGATTAGTGGTTGGGGCGAGTTTTTAATCAGTGGCTTCATAAGTCAAGCTGTGGACTCAACTGCTGAATGTCTGATTTCAGGAATCAGTTCTTCCTTACTGACAGAATTGGGAATGAGGTTCTCAAAAGGTTACTCTAATCTCATTTCAGAGGTCAGTTGATTCCTTTAGTTGCCATGCGGCTGTTATGCCAAACAGCAGAACGATGGAATTCCCAGCAGTTTGCAGAACAACAAAAAAGACGGCCGATTCCTGACCCCTTTGCCCATGTTTGCTATAGCTGGCATGTCGATTTTCTTTTCTGGACATTGGGCAACTCTGCATGCAAATGGAGCATTTGCAGGTGTTCATGTGCCTGTATGTGTGCCCTGGGAAGCGTGATGTGGACTACATATGAGCATTCTGGACCATCGGCGAGGACAAGACTTCAGGCTACAGCAGCCACCAGTTTCAAGTCGCTGCCCAGCCGCCTGTTCTGTAGGAATGTGCTGGGAAAATCTTCAGCATCTTCGGCATGGCAGCCATTTTTAATCTCCATCTTTCTTGGGGTAGCTTCTCCTGCCATACAAAATCTGTCCCCGTTCGGTTTTCAGAAAGTTATCACACTGGCAGACAAAAATCGAAAGGATAAAAATTCCGAGTCTGAGTTAAATGCAAGTCGGCACGAAGAATCTTAATATAAATATAAAACTACGTGCAGATAGTTTGTCTGCAGACGTTTCCTGAAGAAATATGTTCCCTGCGCTGACTGGTTCCTCCTGAGCACTTCCAACTGTAGAACAACGGAGAAAGCAATTAAGTGGGATGGAGAGCGACCCTTGAGATGTGGCTGTTGGGTACCAAGAATTGAGAAGGTGGGTTCCCCGAAGGGAATGCACTTGATTCCTAAGACAAATTTAAAAAGAAGAACATGGCAAACTTCTACAAAGAGCCAGATTCAATTCATACCTTTATTGTCAGAGTGCAACATGTGCACGATGAGATTGGCTGAGCCTCCCTTTGTGCACCCCCCCCAACACATACACGCAACTCACAGTGAAAGACAAGGGTTCCCTAGCCCAGTGGATTCTAAGAACAAACACCCAATCCTATGACATCACATGAACTTATTGCACGTCGCGCCGGTCTTATTTTTCATTCCTTCCTTCATTCAGATAGTTCTCAGCGCTAGATAAAGTGAAATCATATCTGATTTATACAGGTAGGTAGTGCAGTTTTTGTCATCAGAGTATAAGTAGAAAATTTTACATGAAGATCTCTATATATTCAGTGTTTGCAAGATTCCTGCTTGACCGCAACTCAGGTGCAAAGGGATCAAAGGATTGTACATTCAAAGCTTTCATGTTTAAGAATTTAGTCAACCAAAGTTCACTGTTGACTTGAGACCAGATAAGGGTAGACGGAATTCAAGAGGACTTGGGCCATTTGTGGTAATGTGACCATTCTAAGCCGATGACACACTTAACTTCGTCCCCCAGCTCTGCACGCCTCTGACAGGTGGCCTGCATAGTCCAAGGCATTATCCAGCAAAGGCTACTGGAATCTGAAATAAGCTGCAGTGGATAACTTTACCAATTCTAGCTTGACACACAATATTAGAGTTCAATATTAGGGTTAATATTAACTTTATTTGTATGTTGTTCGTATTATTGACGATGCTAATATTCAATATTATTTAATTTTTCTGAAGCACAATTTTGGCATGTACCTGTGAAAACTGAAGGCAATGTTCAAATTAAAAAGCATGGTTATTTCATATGGGCATGGTTACTCTGTTGGAAATGGGAAGCATCTGCCTTTCCGCAACTCAGCAGAGCCACATGTTAGTTGTTGCTACTGCAAGAGATGGAATAGCCCAGTTGGGAATAGCCCAGCAGCCCTGATGGCACGGCGGTTAAGGTGCATCATTGCAGGCAAACTCTGCCCACAGCCTGCAGTTCCATCCTCGCAGGGCTCAAGGTTGATCCAGCCTTTCATTTTTCCAAGGTCAGTAAAATAAGGACCTAAATTATAGGGGGTAATATGCAAATAATGCTTGCCTTGTAGACTGCCTGGAGAGTGCTGTAAAGCACAATGAGTTGGTAAAAAGGTAAAGGCAAAGGTTCCCCTCTCACGTGTGCTAGTCGGTCCGACTCTCGGGGCGGTGCCCATCTCTGTTTCTAAGCCAAAGAGCCAGCGCTGTCCGGAGACGTCCCCGTGGGGGTCATGTGGCTGGCACAACTAAATGCCTGAGGCGCACGGAGCGCCGTTCCCTTCCCACTGAAGGGGCCCCTATTTTTCTACTTGAATTTTTGCAGGCTTTCGAACTGCTAGGTGGGCAGAAGCTGGGACAAGTAGCAGGAGCTCCCTCCACTATGCGGTGCTAGGGATTCGAACCGTCAAATTGACAACCTTCTAGTTGACAAGCCCAGAATCTTAGCGGCCGAGTCATCGCGTCCCTTTATGGGGCGGTGTATAAGTCTAAATGCTATTGCTGATAATGAATCCATACTGGCAGTGTTTAGATGTAGCAGGATACAAGTTCCTGCTAAATGACTTAAAGATCCTCTTCCATTCATTCCGATTTACAGAATAACTCAGCACAAGTAAAGGTAGTTTGGTCCAAGCTTGTCACCAACCACAGTTTCCATTATGTATATACTACACCATTGGTATATAGAGGAATCTCAGAAGGAAAATATTTTTAATAGCTGGAAAAAAAAACAACCTCGCTGCAGAAAGCCCTGTGAACACCTGCTGGTATTTAAAACTTATGTAAATAGGTGGCAACATTTAAGAATTCTGAAAAGCTAACCATACATGATACACCAAACTCTTCATACCTAAATTTAATCTCTTGCAGCAAAAGTAAAATCCTTTTATGTTTCCAAGGTACCTAAAATTAAACTGAACAGATACTGTTCACTATTTAGTCACTGGGAATAGTTTATTTGGCAAACTCTGGCAGTTTTTCCAATTGCCTCATAGTACCTCACAATAAGGTGCCAATTTCAGAATTCTCCTAGATTTCGGGTTAAACTACATAATGTAACAAATCTTTTAATCTGAATGACACTTCCAAAGTAGAAACTGAAGCCAGGTAAAAATAAAAGGTTCAAAATAAGGTTGAATGCAACCTTTAATTTATTTCTACTACAAATCAACACCAATGTATAATTTATAACCTTACAGGGAAATGCAAAACACTTCCTTCTCTCCATTGAGCTTAATGGGATATAGCTTATGTGTAAACCTGTATCCTACTGAGCTGTTCACTGTGCTTTCTAGCAGTTCTTTAAATCTCAACATGAGGGGTGCAACTGTAATATTTATTCTTCAAATGCAACATGGAGTATTTGCCCTTTGCCTCTAAGAAAAGGTTGACTGGTTAGTTTCAAGGACAGGAAACCTTAGTTTCGTTGTTCCACACTCCCAATCACAATGGCGCCCCAGCGCCTCTTCACTCGGCTGACGAAAAAGAGCAAAAGACAGGAGGCAATCGTACTGACCGCTGCCGAGTACGTGCCTCTGTCGCACCCCCTCAGTTGAACAACTCTCCGGGCTGTTCTCGAGCCTCTAGGGCCCCCGAAACGAGGAAGCAAAGGACTTCAGAAGCCATAGTTGTGGCTTCTTCGTCCCCGTTCCACCAAGAGTGGAACCGGAAGTCTCTTTATGTTCATTTCCTTATCTGCTGTTTATCTCTACAATCTTAACTGCTACTATCACTTAGCAACTGCATGTTTGTATGTTTGAAACAGGGCACATTCGAAGGAGTTCAAGTCATGAAGCAATGAGCCTTGTGATCACCTCAATCTATTTCTGACTCTAGGATCACCCAAAATTAAGTATAACACTTGACGGTCAACCAATGTCCTAACCTTGCCATCAGGGAAAATTTACCTGCTCGATGTAACTGATAAGTGAATTCTTATTGTCCTCCCAATAGGTTTTCAGAGTTTCTTCTGGAGGGAATTTTTCACAGCTAAGCTCCACCGTGATTTCAAAGCAATTGCTGCTGAGATAGTTGAAATCCTGCATACCTGTGTAAATAGCATATACAAAAGTTGACATTTAATAGGCAGTGTGTTCTAAAGCATATCAAATTAAAGTTAAGCGGAAATAATTAGCTGGAATCAGTTGGAATAAAAAGACATCTATTGTAGAAAATTCAAGGCCAGTATTACAATAGGCACCAGGCCTCCTGGTCTATTTCAAGGACCTTCACGGCAGGTAATAAGTTCTAGGACCAACATCTGAAGTGTAATATAATGACTGATTTGAAGTCACAGCGGTATGTAATTATCATACCACATTTAATATTACATTTGGCTTTAAAAGTCCTACTTACGACTCAAAGAATTTCCAGGTAAAATTCAATTGTTTCCAGGTAAAATAAGTTAATAACAGCTAATAACCTCATGACCAATGAAGCCTTGAAAAGCAAGGGTATTGAAACTGACTTTTTTTAAAGCAGTGCAATTTTAAGAAATACAGTATAGCAGTGCTAATTATGAGATGGAGACTTACACACAATGAAGCCATTGTTTAGTATCTTTGACAACATGATAGTTGTTTATGCATGTCTATCAGTCAAAATCAATCAAGAGCATTCCAATGAATTTAAACAAAAAAGAGGGTTGCATAACAGATTTCTCTTGATCCTTTTCTGGAGGGCAGCTAATTCTTTACTGCATTAGAACTATGTGTACAAAATAGCGTCCCTGTGTGTGATTTCCAGAGATGTTGTAAAATGCCTATCATAGTCTCTGAAGATTTCTTGATTATTAAGGTGTAAGTACATATGCGAGGGCAATTTCCGGGGGGGGGGGCTCCATTTGTTATCAATGACAGACACTTGCAGATACAGAACTTTTACTATGCACATTAGGAAA
>JANHFO010004751.1:255989-271068 GCA_032468095.1 Pareas carinatus | reverse complement strand
GGGGTGACTCCCCCGCTGCGGAGCTGCCGGCGGAGCGATTTCCATGTGTGCTGGGAGCCGCTCGCAAATCGATGGAAAGGATGGCTGCTCCCTACGCCATCCATTCCATCCATTTGCAAGCGGGATGGAAGCAGGAAAGCAGGAAAAAATATATTATTCCTGTTTTCCCCTCTAAAAATGTGGTGCGTCTAATGGTCAGGTGCGTCCTATAGAGCGAAAAATACGGTATATCACATCGTTTTTCTTAAAGTGAATTAACTGTATGACAGTAGTAAGACATTAAATTGAATCTATGAACTGAATCTATGAAGTATGCATTAGAAAGCATACGTGAACTCACTTTGTTTTCTGAAATTTGTTTGGTAAGCTTTTCTTTAGAAGACTGTAACAGAGCATGTAGATGGATCTCATATTGTCCAATTAACTTCTCCATTTCTTGCTTCTGGTCATCCCACTTCATGCTGTCAGTCAGCATGCATTTCAGTTGATGTTGACGTACTTCAACCCCATGCTGAGTACCATCCCATTGGTTCTTAACTTTCTCCACTGAAACAGACAGAAGATAAATCTAGTCCAGTGAAAAAACATTGAAAATATTGTATCATCTTCATTTTTCTACCATTCAAACTAGCAATTTTTTAAAAAAATCACTCAAACCAACTTTGGGTCCTAAATCTGCTATTTTGAGGTGGGAAGTCAAATCTACTTATTTAACACACACCTCAAAATACACCATATGCCTTTCTTAGTGAAAATGAATAATTTGACAAAATTATGTTGGTCTTTGAATTAGTGACAGTATCTTTGATACCAAACTATCTTATCAAACTATGTCTTATTCCATCTGCTTTTTTTATTTTTTATGAACTGCCAATATAAGTGGTCACTTTTATGTAGAAAATAGAAAATTAAGACAAAAAATGTACATAAAAACTGGATTTAAAACTGTTTAATTTTGTCAACATTGTTCAAAACATACCATCTACTATTTTTTTAAAAAAAACTCACATCTCCAAGTTCCAGGTTGTTAGTCTTTAAAAATGATGAAATCCAAAGATGTGAATATAAGCAGCTAATGTGAAGCAACAGCTTATTCAAGATACCTTGCTATAGATCAGAGGTCTCTAAACATAGCAACTTTAAGACTTGTAGACTTCAACTCAAAGAATTCTTCAGCTAGCATGTCTGGATGAGGAATTCTGGGAACTGAAGTCCACAAGACTTAAAGTTGCCACACCCATGCTATAGTTCTTCATTCTAATTTCTTCCTTTTGCTTATCAGAATTAACCCTGCCTTCATCTCTATATGTTAAATTCTCCCCAGTTACACCTGGGTCATTCCATTCCGTATCCATTGTTTTGTCAATAATGTAATGATTATGTCTACCATATTTATTGTACCATTTTTAGTACCCATCTCTCTAGTTTTTGATCTACTGACAAGAAGCACGTACATTTTTCTGTGATTGCTGTCCTTAAGTCAGAACTTGATGTTTTGTTCTTCAGATTTTGAGCCAAGGTAAAAACCGAATCCAATTGGGGATGGCGATGTTCTAAATCATCTTCTGTTATCTGTAAAATAATGGAATAACAATGTGCTACTAGTGATAGGGGCTTAAGAAAAACAAAGTTATTCAAACCAATGCTTCAAATATTAACCAAGAAGTATTTCTTAATCACATTACTTATAATCTGCATTAAAAACATTTCCTATTACTTCAGAGAGATCAGTCAGAACTCATTATCTGATGTGTTGCGATTACAATTATCAGAATTTCCAGGAAGTAAGGTCATGATGTTTAGGAATTTGGGGTCCGATAGTAACCCACACCTGGAGCTCATCTATTTATGAAAGTCGAAACAGGATTTAACCACGTTAGATTTTGCATAGTAAATTTAGAGATTTTGCTCTCACAAAGTGAAACATGATTGGAAATAAAACTCATGTTGATTTGCAAAAAGCTGCAAACTTTCATATTTTCTGTGATCTTTTTCTAGGATATCAAGATACATTAATTATGTTTCTCTGCTCCAAGGAATTTTGTTCTCAATTTTGATCCCAGATTTTAGACACTATACATTCAGAGAGTTTTAATGAACTGTTGATTAAAACTCTCTGTTCCCCTCTCTACCTATCCTTCATAACCTATCCTTCCATCCCCTCATCACCCAGTCTCAACTGTCAAGTACCTATCCTTTCATCTCTTTCCCCTTCCCACCACCATCACAACTGATGAAGTTTCTTGGATGAGAAATAAAACATTTTGTTTTTCTTCCTCAAGACTTTGGAAAAAGCACTTTTGAGACAACTATGACCTGGATGACTGAAAATCTTCACATAAATAGAGCAGTAGCTGCCTCTCTCTCTCTCTCTCTCTCTCTCTCTCTCTCTCTCTCTCTCTCTCTCATATATACACACAAAATACATACACACACACACAAAACACACACAGTATATAGACATACATACATAGACACAAACATATTCACACGTGCACACTTTTTCCATGGCAAATTGCTATGGCTGACTTTTTGCTATTAAACCAAATGGAAAGGAAAGGAGTCCCTGTGGATTTTTCTCCTTAGTCATTATTGACTATAGGGGATGGCCCTCATCTCCATTTTTAAGGCCATGAAGTATTAAATCAAATACTTCATCTAAAAAGGGCAGTTGATAAGATCTGAGAGTTTCCTATTAAATTGCTTTAAATATATTCTCATGAGGAGTTAGTTTCTCCATTGCTATTTATGATACATTATGCCCAAATCTATCCTCAAGTTATTTGATCCTAATTGCATCCATATGTTGCTAATGTCAGTAGCAAAAGAAAATTCCAGCATAGGTTTCTGTAACCATTTCCCCATTAACTTCTGTTGCACAATTGCAAATACCAGTATAAGATATTCTCATTTCTCCTGAAATTCCATCGCAGCTTGCCTACAGCTGGATCTCAATGATTAACAATTCTTGAGCAAGGCAATTAACTTATTTCATTGAATGTAATAGTTTTAAGTTGAATGGATGTGCTGCAACTATATGTAGATAATATTAACATCTCAGTTGAAAGTTACACCAAAGGAGTGGAATCCTGCATGCTTCTCTGGGGAATTTTGATCCTATTGAACCTGAGGAAGTAGACAAGGCTCCTATAGCTGCTAGTTCAATCTGTGTTAACCCCTGACCCTCCTGGTTGGTTAATGCTGCCTGGGAGATGTGTGATTGGGCCTGGATAGTGGTTAATTGTTCCTTGATAGAGGGAATGTCTCACCAGCTCTGAAGAAGGTGGTGGTATTCGCTCTCATCAAGGGGTCATTGTTCGTTCTGACTAGTATGAACAATTTTCATTAAGTCTCCAACCTCCCTGTTTTAGAGGTTGTGGAGAAAGTGACCACTAATAATACTGAGACCATCAACTATTCACATCTGTCCATCCCAAGTCTTTGGGAAGGACATCATAGATGGACAAAAATTTAGTCTGAACATCTGGCTCTATGCGAGGAACCATAATAAGTTGCAAGACTGATGTCAGCTTTCCTAGGTAAAGCAGACAGGAAGCACAAAATGAATTAATTCTAGTTTATTGTAAGGCAATAACAGAATCATGCATGTCTGAAGCCATAAACGTCCCACAGCTCCGGCTAGAAGAACAGGTGGCACTCATAGCTAGAAACTCTGCACACCTTCAGGTTACATGCCTGTTGCACCATTCCTGGACTAGGAGGCTTTGCTCACAGTCATTTCTGTCCTTATGATCTCTCATTTGGATAATTGCAGTGCGCTCGGGATGCCCTTGAAAAGTATTCAGAACTTCAACTAGTACAGAACGCAGTTGCACAGGTGGTAAATGGTACTGGATATTTGACACATGTAACATCACTACTGCGTGAACTGAATTGGTATCCAGTATGCTTCTGAGTGCAATTCAAAGTGCTGTTTGTCATCTTTAAAGCACTTCTTAGCTTGGGACCAAGTTACATGAGGGACCATTTCTACCCATTGGTTTCTAACTGTCGAACATGGTCTACAAGTTGCTAAGGATCTCATCAGCCAAGGGATGTTGGCTGATAGGGATAGGAAGTGTGTCCTCTAGAACATTCTCCCTCCAGAGATTAGAATGGCCCCAATTCTATTGACTTTTAGTAAGGCCTCAAAGACCTGGTTATGCAACCAGGCCTGAGACCCCAATTATGTCAAAAGCTCTGTTTCCTGGCTGACTTGATATCTCTCTCTCTCTCTCACACACACACACACACACACACACACACACACAAAAAAAAAAAAAACCTTTGCACTTGGTTTTAACTGAATTCACTTGTATGGATGGATGGATGCATGGATGGATGGATGCATGGATGGATGGATGCATGGATGGATGGATGGAATACATAAAAGTGAACTTCTTCTAGCAACTTCTATGCCCGTTATAATATACCTGGCAGTCAATTTAAACATTGGACTGGCTTTAAAAATAGTCAGATCCTGGAATAATACCAATATATTATATTGTGCTGCTACTGTGTGCAGGGAAAAAATCTGAAATAGGTGTTCTAAAATGCATTATAGGTTTCCTGGGCTTCATACGAAAATTAATAGCAAATGTGCACACTCCTGATCAAGCAAAGCCATGTGCACCTCCTTCAGTGAGCAAATTTATGCTCAGCCTGACTTTGTGAGGCATGGTCCATTTTCCTCTATCAACGTTTCACAGAAGTTTCCTTGAGGCAGAAAAAAAGACAGCACTCCTATATTTTAACAGAGTATAATGAAGTGCAATCAGAGAAACTGCACACAAAATATTCTTCTACTGCTATGGAATGGATTTAAGTCCCAAAAACAAAAATGGGAAAAGTCCACTGCCAGTTGTTCTAAAATAGGTTCCTGAGCAAGAAGAATTCAAGCAAGGAAAACAGAGCAACAATTTGCAGAATTGGATGAACATTCAAAAAAGGCATTCGGTCTTTTTGACTAGTCATTGATACCACTAAAATTTTCACACCATTAAAAATAAGCAAAAGAATGCTCTATTCCTAATTCTTCCTTGGATTGATTTTCATTAATTGTGAAATATAGTGACAGAATTTCACTGATCAAACAAAACAAAACAAAACAGGAATGGGATTAATAGAGAATATTCTGAAATATCTTCAGGCTTTCCCAAAATACAGTTGCACCTCAGAGTATCACATACTTTCATGCGTGTAATCATCCGATTTATTTCTTCAATATTTCCAACAGTAACTATGTTGGACTTTAGCATCTGGTCAATCAATGCCAACCAGTCAGCCAATTCTGTTGTAGTCTGATCCAAATCACCCGGTGTCGAGATTTCCAAAAGATGTTGAGTTTGTGTCATATTTTCTGAGGCAGAAGACACAAGCACTGTTGTTTGGAGAACGGGAAAACCTAAACAACCAACATAATCTATTTACATTGGAAAAGCAAAACAACATCACAATACCTCTTGTAGTTCATATTAGTCCTCTTGTATATCCATTCTATACTAACTGTTTAAAACTGTCAAGACAATTCTGTTAAAGACAGAATTCTGAAAATGGCTTCTTTCCATATGTCCATATGTCTAAATATCCACCATTAAATCTAACCTCTAGATACATAATAGTACTAGAAAGATTGCAGCTGTCATTTTTGCAAAATCTCAAATCTTTGACAGTTTAGAGAGGTGAGAGAAATTCACTCCCTGATTACCACACTCAGTTTTGAAACTTCAAAACTTCAAAACTTCAAATACGAAGTCAGCAGTAAGCTGTCAACAAGGGTAAACTCACAACCTGTTGCTAATCTTAACTTACTATTTAGGAGGGGGGGGAGAAGGAATCAATTGAAAATGTTCATTTTTCAGTCAAAGAATTGTCCAAAACCCGAGCAATGGCCCACTACCAGGCTGTGGCTGGTTTAGAAATGGGCCACATGAGCTACTGGCCGGGGCATGCATGCACTGCTTGACTTGTGTGAGCAGTAGGATGGTGTGAGTGCCACAAGTGTGCATGCATGCACCAGTTCATTGCTTGCATGGGCCAGTTTCACATACACACACCCGTCAGGCCTCCAAGCTATAAAGGTTGGGGGCCGCTGCTCTAAATCATACAAATGGAAAAACACACAAGTGCTAATTTTAAAAAAATGCAACAACTAGCTACTTGCTCTTTGTTAAGCGAATACATTCCAAGTGGATTTTTCAAAATACATTTTATGCTCTTTTAAAGCAGTGGTCGCCAACCTTTTGGACCTCAGGGACCACCAAATTCATAATTTGAAATCCCGAGGATCACCAAAAAAATATGATTTTTTTTTAAAAAGGTACATGCATTTGTAAAATAATGATCAGAGAACCTCCATTTTATTATTATAAAAGGCACCTATTTAATATAACAAAATTAAAAAAGCTTATTTAATTATAACAAAATCATAAATTCTTATTTAATCATATCAAAATCTTTAAAGGTTGTTTAATTGTAGCAGAATTATTAAAGTTGGTTTAATTAGTAAAAAATAATTGACATAATCTTTAAGTATTACACATTTTAGTGTGATATTTGTTCCTGCTACAGAAAGAGAGAGAGAGAGAGAGACAGACAGACAGACAGACAGAGAATGAAAGAGACAGAGACACACAGAGAAAGAGACAGAGAGACACACACACAAAGAGACAGACACATACACAGGGAGAGAGAGAGAGAGAAAGAGAGAGACAGAGAAAATGAGAGAAAGAAAGACACACACACACACACACACACACACACACACACACACACGAGAATGAGAGACAGACGCATACATGGGGAGAGAGAGAGAAAGAGTGAGACACACACACACACAGAGACAGAGACAGAAAATGAGAGACACACACACACAGAGAGACAGACAGAAAGAGACAGACACACACACATGGAGGGAGGGAGAGAGAGAGAGAGAGAATGAGAGACAGAGACAGAGACAGACAAACAGAGACAGAGACAGACAGACACACAGGAACCATACAACTATACAAAAAAAATCAATTAATCTCCAGATTATCCTGCGGATCACCAAAATTTTGTTGCGACCCACCAGTGTGCCCCAGGCGCACAGGCTGGCGACCACTAATTCACTCAACAGCCATGGAAAAAAGGTCATCAAATTGGGTGAAACTCACTTATCAGGCACTTTTCTTAGCAATGGAAATTCTGGTTCTAGCTGTTGTTTTATTGGAGAAATAAACAGATTATTGGAGGAGGAACCTCCATATAGAGATCCTTGCTCTCAAGAAAGAATTAAAACATTTATTGAGCATAAATATATTACATATACACTACAGATAACAGTTTACGTACATAGTGTAATATCTGCAAAAATCTATACATTAAAATTGATATGGCAGTTTTAATACAATGCATATGAAATCGTTAAAATTTACAAGAAAACTTATGATTATTTATTTCAAAGTTTGAAAAGCTTGGAATGTATGTCCTACAAGTGAGGTAAAAAAAATAAAAAGAAAAAACAACTTTAAATTTTTTTTCTCTCAATTTAAATTGTGCAAGAAAAATGTTCAGAAACATTCAATTTTAGGGCACTTTTCCATGATTAACAGTGAGTACTCACCCATTGTTGCCGACAAAACAGGATTAGAAAACTACAACATTTCAAGTTCATAAAGGACAAAGGCAGATAATATAAAAATGTTTTCTTTTTCTTCTTAAATAACTTCTTAAAATACTTTCCCCATATGGTATTTCTTTTTCTTTCTTTCTTTTTTTTTACAATTTCTTTACACAAAACTGAGGATGAGGGAAGTTGATTTCACACAGCCGATACTGACTGGGCCAGGAAAGACATACAAAGCAGTAGAAAGCAAATTTCTTTCTTTCCATAAACTGAAGGCTATGGAAATGGAAAGAAGAACGGGTGGAAATATCTCTTTTACAGAATTGTTGCATTAGAAATTGACTTTTATGGAAAGCGGGGTGCCAGGTAACCAATGATATCTGACTCAATCTAACTTGGCAATTAAAATGCATTGGCCTGGGTATGGTAGGTATACACAAATGGGGAAGCTGTCAAAACTACAATAAAAATGTGAAACGTGTCTTGATCTGTCTACAAATCACTTTTCTTCTATCTTGCACAAAATGATGCTCTTTGTCTAAGCACACAAATGGTTGACTCCGGATTAAAGAAGTCATCCTATGTTCTCCTCATGACTGTCCATGAGAGCGCTAAAGGTTGGCGACCTTTCTTATTGCTGGAGAGATTGATGTCTTTTAAGAGAGATTTACTCCGGGTAGGATTAAAATGATCCCTCCCGGGACTTGTTCTCTGCCAGCAATGGAGATCCCAATGAGTGCAATCTCTAAACTTCCTTCCTTATTGGCTGAAGAGGATAAACTCCTATCTGAGATGGTCGTCCTGCCCCACCGAGTACAGCTTCAGGAAGGACAAGCGTGGAGGGATGAGGAAGGAAGGGGACACCCGCCTAGCCAGAGAGATCATCCAAATCAAATCTGGTAATCAATGGGGTGGCAGATGTTGCACTAGATTCCCCCTCACATTTATTTATCCACTAGATTTATATGGCTGCCCATCGATCTGAGAAACTCTGGGCAGTAAACAAAAAACAAAATGGCATTAAAACAAAAAAACAACATAAACCACATCGAGACTCAACAAAACCGCAAACGGTTAGACCTATGCGTCCATGGTGGAGCGCCCAACTAATTCCCACTCCCGCTATGTCTTCATCACCTTGCGAAAGGCCAAGAAAACTACAATTTAGCTCAAAAGAGAAAACTATTCTAATCCATCAGCTGGGGTAATTAACTCCCTCTCCCTTAAAAAAAATGGAGAGAGAATAATCGATCTTGAAACCAGAGGGCTGAATTGCTCTGATGGGAATCTCCCTCCATTTCCTTCAGACAGAGTTGTGTTCTTTTCTACTGAACCCACTGAAACCTATGGGGAAAGTTTCAACGAAAGGTCTTGTTGTGTCAACAACCGGCCAACACAACGGACTTTGCCCCTAAACGTTGAGAGCACATGCAGTAAGTTCCCGCCGAAGTAAAAAAATGGCAGGAAGGTTTATGGCAGTGGGACGGTTAATCGCAAGGCACGGTAAAAGTGACAACCGCTGTTTTGCAAAGACGTGGTCTTCCAAATTGGATTGTCCCCTCATTCAAAACAATGAAAACAATTCAAGAGCCGTGACAACCAACAGGTTTCCGATGGCTCCCAGTTAAGAGTTCCCAATGATTGAGATGAGTTTGAAGCTAATGCTATCTACATTCTTTAAAATTTGGCCTCTTTCTTTTTTTTTTACAATTTTATATTTGAAGTCAACCAAGTATTGTATAAAAGGAATAAAGTTGAATTAAACAACAACAATACCACATTAGGCCAAGGCCCAAACTGGAGGCAGCAGAAAGAGGAGATTTTTTTTTAAAAAAAGAAAATAGCTCAATATCATTTGTTTGCTAGGCAAATAGGCTAACATTTAACTAACATTAGGAAAGGAAAAAAATAAGAGAACCTTTGTACTAGTTTGCTATATCAAGAGAGGCACACAGAATAATCAGTCTCAAACTATTACTTCAAAAGTTGGTTACGATATATATTTTTTTTGGCTACGTGTAAATTTTGCAGATGATTGTTTTTATGTACCGCAGATGGAATGGACATGATCCCCGCGTGCGTTTGCGTGCAGGAAATATTGCGCACGGTTTTTTTTCTTCTTTTTTTGGCAATTCATCAACACTCCCATTTTTAAACATACAATATACTATAAGAAGGCTAATACTAGGAATGGTGCTGGGTGAACGAAAATATTTTACCTAAACCACGCTTACATAAAACAAAAATTAAAAAATAATAGTTATGCTACTAAGGGTCAGAGGGGTAAGGGGAGAGATTTAGTACGTAAGTACACTTTTTTATTTTTACAATAAATAATGAGATTGCACTTTAATTGGCATTTTAAAGTACTGAATGCAGTATATAGTATATAAATAATCCTAAGACAAAAATAATGCTGATTTCCCCATGACTTTGGTGATGGGAATGAAGGAATAGTACAGGACACTGTGTCGTAGTCAGGGAAGGGAGGAAAGGAGTCCCTGCGGATTTTACTCCGTTGGTCATGGCTGACTCTAGGGGGCGCTGCTCATTCCGTTTCAAGGCCACAGAGTCTGGTCACGCAGCCGGCATGACTGTTGCGATGCGCTGTTTCCTCCCCACTGAAGTGGTACCTATTTATCTATTCGCATTTGCCTGCTTTCAAACCGCTAGGTGGGCAGGAGCTAGACAAAAACGGGCGCTCACCTCATTGCGTGATGCTCGGGTCCGGAGCTTAGGCTGTCGGCTTTCCAGCCGACAGGCCCAGCGTCTTAACCGCTGAGTCATCGCGCCGCCCTGTATCTTAGCAAAACAGAAGACAATAAAAAAAGTACAATGCAAGCCAAACCGAAAGGAGATCAAAAATATACAGAACTATTGGTTTGTTTGAATGCAAAGGGTACACAAATCTGGAACACAATTCATGAGAACCCTTTCAATTCATGCAGAGCTAAAATAGGCATTCCTGGGTCACGTTTCTGTTTTCCCACACAGGCTTTCCTGCACAGTGCGCATTTTATTTCAACCGACTTAAAAATTAAATAGAGCTGATGTGATTACTCCCCAGTCCCTCCTCCTTCTGGGACTTAAAAAAAAATGACATTGAAAATCTCCCCAAGGGGACCTGTTGGCAAGGCTTTCTGGGAGGAGGGCATCCTGTTGGGCACTCCTGTTGGGTGGAAGGGAATGAAGCTCCACCGCAATGCCTCTCGAGTTGTGACAGTACAATCTGAGAGAGGCTCCTAGTGTCCTCTGTGCATGTCCGTGTTAATTTACTTTTGTACCTCCTGTTCAATATCCCTGAGGCACTTAGACATCATAAAAATAACTCAATGATTCAAAGTATTTTTTTTAAAAAAAACAATAAGAATTTTAACAAGGGTTTTGATGGACTGAACAAACGTGACAATTGATGTAAAATCATATACAATGTCCCAAACAGGAACGACACAGGATTTGTAACAGACCACACCCCAACTTTCTAGTTGGAACTAGAGCTGAGGGTCAAGATTGCAGCTGCTGCAGAAATCGGCTGCTCCACCTCTCTTCCTTGTCTTTTCCCTTTGGCCAAGCCCACTACAGGAATCTCCAAAATTTGAGGGCCAGTGAGCATTCCTGGAATCTTGATGTATGCTTAATAAGGGCATTCTCAAACTATCGCGGCCAATTGTAATATATCCATTTGCCAGAAGATAAAGCCAGCACTGGTATGTAGCCACCAGCCATTCCATGAAGTTCTGGAGAACTTCTCAGAGGCATGGCTGAAAATACCAATAACGCTTGAGGTTGATGCTTTGCAACACAGCATTTGTTATGCTGGTTTTGCTTTACCATTACAATGTGCACAGTGCGTTATCAACGCACAACAGTGTCCCTCCCACCATTGCTTCTGAAGGCAGCAGCTGTACTCACATTATTTATCATCGGAGGCATCTATATGAATTTACTAGGGTTTTTCCAAAACTGAAATGCAGATGGACCTTTTTCTTACATGGCTGATTTGAGAGTTTGCTTATGATAAAAGATAATAATCTAATTTAAATAGCAAAGGCAGCAAGCTTTCGCCAGTTATAAACACATAAGATCACAATGAATATAACAAATCTAGTGACTGGATTAAGAGTAAGTTTATACACAAAGGCAAACAAACTAGTTAAAAGCAGCTTTTCTTAAAACAAAATAAAAACAGCTGGACATGGGAATAACTATTGCACAATGCCCTCTTAAAATTACTGCTATAAAATAGAAAACGGTAGAAACGGTAATGCTGTTCCACTGATAAAGCTATCTGGTTATCAGATTTGTTATACAGGAATTTATAGTGCGCAAACAGCTTGAGTAAAACGCTTATAATTCAAAGAAGACTTTAGGTTGCAAGATTAAATTATTGGGATTGAAATGTGCTAAAAAAAATACAGTTGATTACATAGTTGAGATTAATTTCTTTTTCCTCCCCATGGAGAAAAAGTAAAAACATTGCAAAATCGGTGGTATGGAGGTTGAGGCAAAAAATAAATGTAGTGAATATCATATATGACATGTATACTTAACAACTTGTGCAACAGATGCATTGCAGGATGCTTAGCTGCAATGCTGTAACATAACGATGGCTAAGTCTTGCAAATTCGGAGGAGCTTAAAGCGATTACTCTAATGAAATAAAACTTGCAACTTAAAAGACTGCAACAAGTTTAGCACTAAGGCAAAAAACGTGAAGGCAAACTGGTTACATTTCTACATTCTGAAAATAAAAACTAGTACATGAATAAAATAACAAGAAGAGGGGAAAAAGAACATCCAAATGTTAAATAGTCGTTTTGGTCTCTGGCTTGGATACATTTAACCATTTTCTAACCTTGAATGTCCAAAAAGGTGCACCTGAATGTCGATTTTTATTTTTCTAAACAGGACTGGCATTCCCCACCCACCCCCTTTTTTTAAAAAAAACAATAAACCAGAAAAAAATGCATTGAAAAAATAAAGAAGACTATCTGAATAAAACATATTGATTATAGTATGAAGCATTAATTAAAACGATACCTCAAATACTCGTGTTGAGCTCTCTACTTCATAAACAAATACTGTAGTATAAAAGCGAATAAGATAGAGACGCTTGCAAAGCCGAGGACCAAAAGGGCTGCAAACTGTTCATCGGAAGGCATCATACATTTAGTTTTGGGGTCGTCGGTTCTTCCCATGTGGGGAGTAAGCATGAGCTCGCTCCGCTGGAGAAGAAAGGCAACTGAAGTGCTGAAAGGCCCGTTAAGTTCTTGTGAGGTATCCAAGCACCGGCGGCAAACACAGACGCGAAATCTATAATCTGTGTTCACCTGAAGGCCTGAGATTTGGTAGGTTGTCTCGTCTCCCTTGTATACCTTGAAGGAAGAAGAAGCGAGAAAGAAAACTTAGCTTTGCGTTACACCAGAAATGGTCATGAAGCTTTGAGGGAAGGGCCGTCAAAGCGGAGGGAGCTTGGCTTAAAAATGGCCGTCTCAAAGTTTGCTGAGTTCCTGGAGAGAAAATCTGAAAGGTGCTTTCCGAAAAGGTAACTGGAATTTCTTGGGGTTTTTTTTTCCTTAAAAAGATTTTGCCTCTACTCCCTCCCAGAAGTCTCTTCATGTCTGAGTTTCTTGGATGAGAAATGAAACATTTTCAAGGAAAAACCCAGAAAAGTCCAGTTGCCTTTTGGAAAAGCGTCTCTGGGAAAACCATGAATGACCTCGAGGACTGAGAATCTCCGTAGACATCTGGAGAGAAAAGTTAAAATAAAATTAACAGAAAATTATACATGTAGATAAATACTATTCTTTCTACACCACAGCTACGAAGCAAACGCTCTATTTAAGTAATATACCGGTATTTGGAAATGCAAATAAAAATTAAGATCCGAAATTCTGTAATTGCAAGCCCAATCTGACTCTATTAAGGCTATCACTACTGGGATGCAAAACCTGGATGACCACCAGGTGGCAGGAGAGAGACATAGAAAAATCTAATTCTTAACTGCCATCTAGTGGTCATCTGAATTTTAGCAGTCAAGGTATCATAGCTCAATGTCTATCAATAGTTTCCACTCAAGAATTTATTTTAACCAAGACTCAGGAGTGATCTTTTAAGTTGTAGCTTTGAAATAAAAGTGTGACAGTGAAAATGTACTGAAGAAAGAATAACACTTCAAAAGTTGACTCAATTATTTTGTGCCAGATGATAAAATGATTGTCCTTCAATAATAATGATCAAACTCTGGCAGAGAATGGAACAAAATATCTTTTTCTATTAGTCTGCTGTGATTAAACAATTGCCAGCTCTAAGCTACACAACACAACATGACAAATAGGAACCCAACAGCAGAAATATTAGATCTTTTCCCCTCAGATCCTATTACAGTAGGTTATGGCCCAAATAAGATAAGCTCCCTGCAGTCAAATAATTACAAATTTGCATGTGTAATCCATAAATTGTCATAATTACAAAATGGAAAAAGGACACCCTAAATGCCTATTTAATAGGCCTCAAATTTGAAAATCATGTATTACTGTAATGGATCAATTGCCCCTTTTATTCAAAAATTACTGAGAACAGGTGGCTTCTAATTTACATAGGCCAGTTAAGGAAATAACAATGGGAAAATTTCACGCTGATGCATTTTTTACATTTTTATTTATGTGTATTTCACATTTCCAAATTGCCCATCTCCCTCAGAGATAGATCTACAGTGCCATTTTTATCCTCCTATTAGTTGTGACTGAGATTTTACCAGTTCAGCCTAAATAAACAATGGATCAATATATTTTAATGTTTGTGATTATGCTATTTTAATTTGCTGCACACCGCCCTGAGTTCGTGAGGAGAAGGGCGGTATAAAAATCTAATAAAATAAATAAATAATAAAATTGGAGTCACTAAATGGGAGAAAAAATTAATTTGCCTACGGCATGACAAGGGGCGTTCAGAGTTGGGTGGTAGACAAAGCCAAAACAGTGGCTTTATTGCCTATCAGATATTAAAAGGAAATGTCTTTCAAACAGGCATTATTTTGATTTTAATGGTGAACCCCCTGTTTGTCCATGAAGCCCCAAAGGATATAAATAAACAATGGCTAGCTTTGTATCCCTTGAGGTCCCTGATAGCATTAAAGGCAGTCCTCATTCATTTAGCGACTGTTTGAAGTTACAGCAGCACTGGAAAAAGTGACTTATGAACATGCTTCACAGTCATGACTATTGCATAATTCCCATCCTCCTTCTCATCCTCATGTCCCGTTCAGAGCACATTGAGCAGCAAATGTTTTTCAGTGGTTTCAATTGTTCACAGCATTGTCCCAAAGGACATTAATAACCTTAAGGTCTTCTTTAAGTATTTGGTGCCATGTTTTCTGAAGCCGGCTTAGTTTTCTCTTTCCTCTAGGACAGGGGCTTCCAACTGGGGTGTGCTTGTACCCCCTGGGGGCACGAGACGATAAACTTGGGTTCAG